>KV751391.1:228590-273223 GCA_001698575.1 Mola mola
TCAAGAAGGAAGCAGTGAGACGATCAGGGTAAAGAGGGCTCATGCGTTTGTACCACGTCAGTGCTATCAGATATGTGCTGACACCTTCCCTACAACCTCCAGGGCTTCAGGCACAGATCACAGATTGAGAAGGAAAAGGCAGACTTGTGAGTTTATGTTTGTGTGTACGCCTCGGTTTGTCTAAGCATGTTTGTGTAAAGAGGTGGAGATACGGACAGAAATTTCCTCTGCTGTCTGTAAACGAGGGGACAAAAACCAAATTCAAGGTTGCGGCATTCACATAGGAGACGTACGAAGGACAAATGTTTGTGAAGAGTTGAGGAGCATGCCTGACAGCTGTGTTCTCTCAGCAAGAGAAAAACTGATGGCTGAAAATAAGATGTCAACAAGATGAGGATGAGGCCATAGTGGAATAAAGATAACGACAGCAGTGACGCACATACACTGTTCAGTATGATATGTGATAAAAACACACAGGAGGTAAACAGAACTATTATTTTTGTCCTCTATGCACAGTAATTACATGTCGCTTATGATGACAGTCAAATGAGACAAGTAGGATGACCACAGTCGAAGAGGTGATTGAAGGAGTGTTTGTGTATGCATGTGCCTCTTGAGCATGCACACATGAACACATGTATGCCCTCCATCTTCATTTGACAGGCACCTGACGTGCAGTGAGGTGGGATAGCTGCTCTGATCAATGTTTTCGATCTATCCACACCAACAGTTAGTACCACACTTGCAGAATTATCCTTCATGGTTATCTTTTGAGATTTTTTCCACACGCACACAAACAGACAATAAAACTCATCAAAGTTATTCAGCCATCGGGCACAAGTAATGGTTGAAAGATTAACTCTGAACACATCCTTGAAAATTATTTAAAAAGCTATGAAAGCTAGGCATAATGACAATTTATGACAGAGCAATTAAAAACGGCTACAATTTTTTATAGCCTGTTATTCTTTTAATAGCAGACATTAAGATGTTGAATTCATGGGGAGAAAACTGCAAATTGCTGCCATTTTTGCCTCCATCCAGTGCCTCTGACTAATCGAACAAAAGCCCATTAACTGTCTTGTTCTAATTATGCTGCATCGATGCACAGACTTTGCTATGTGTTCGTCTGAGCGTCCACTTGTGTGTTATGGGGAACGAGCTATGATTAGAAATGGATTCGACAAAGTACTTCTGCTACTCGCTTTTGCTGCAGACTGACACAAATATCTCACTGATTTTTCCGTCAACGTCCCTTTTGCGTGAAAGACGGTTTCAAGTGTATGAATTTTATGTCTGATGTGAGTAAAATCTCCTCGTCCTTTCTTTAACTCCCTCTCTGTCCTCTTGCTTTTAACTTTCTGTTCTATTTCCTCTCGCTTTCTTTTTTTTTTCTTTAATCTCTCTTGCCCTGGGCTCCTGTCAGCTGAAACAAATAGCTGTGTCTGAAACAACCTGGCACTGGGCAGGTGTCAGTCAGGCTGCAGAGCGCGGAGATTGATAGTGTTTGGGTACAAAGTCAATACAGATTAAAATAACAAAAATGTTCTGTATATGCAATATACATGTGCATTCAGTATATTGAATGTACACTTTTCTTCCCACTTTTCTTATCCAGTGTGAAGGCTTTGGTTTTGCAACAACACATAATTATCTGCACTCCATAAGATATATTTTGCTTCAGTAGCTTCACAATTTGTTGCTGTCTTTGCCTTAAATGATTAATCCAAGGTTTCAAATAGATGGGGGGACCATTCGACCAAGGTTTTGAGTAGATGAGGTGAATAATTTGTGTTGTAAAGTCAGTTTTAAGCATCATTGGGCCACCCTACGTTCCTATGGCGTAGGTTTGTAATTAATATTTCAGGCTCAAGCTTTCCCAATGGTGTTGATATTACTGCTGCAATGCTAGATGGATGACTTGTATGTGATAAGGACGTATCATATAAGTTACTCTGCTGACAATGAAGTAGAACAAGAAAGATTATCTGTTTCATTTATCTCATTTTCAAAAAAAAGTTGCACGTACAATTCAACAAAATTCAACTCCTGCACAAACAGGACAATTCAAGCGTGTGATGTTAAGCGTTGTAACATAATGTACTGTAGCCCCAAGCCACCCGCCTCAAGCAAAGAAACAAAGTGGGCTCCCCACTGTGGCATGAATGCAAGAGGGAGGGTTGGCTCATGTCATTACTGAAAATGATGCTATGTTGTGGAGTTGCCAAATTTGAGTTATTGAGTTCACTGTGATATTGAAGCGGCAGGGGCACAAAATGACCGAAGTATTAAGAAGATACTGCAGTTTGTGTTGTAGTACATCATAAAGCTGGGACTGTGTGTAGATAACCATCTAGTTGTTAGGTGATTGGTCAGACTTACAGTATATGTGTGAGTTTCTTCTATTCGGTGAGGTTCCTATGAAGCCCACAAGAATGGTGTTGACCAATGTTGTTCCTGTCAGTGTGTGAATTAGACTCTGTTTACAGCCAAACCCAAGTCTGACATGCTCTGCCCTCTGGTCTCATAAGTAGAGCAGCATTTGGTCTGCCATCTTCCCTCACAGTTTCACTCTCGGCTTGTCTTGTTTTCTTTCGCTTATTCAGGGCAGCAGTCAGAAAAGGGAAATTTAGATGCTCCTCTCCTCGACCATATTCACCAACTCCTCCGGGAGGAAACCTAGATGTTCCCAAGCCAGCCGAGAGATATAATCTCTCCACCGTGTCCTTGGTCTGCCCCGGGGTCTCCTCCCGGATGGGGATGCCCGAAACACCTCCCCAGGGAGACTTCCGGGCGGCATTGTGACCAGATGCCCGAACCACCTCATCTGGCTTCTCTCGACGTGGAGGAGCAGCAGTTCTACTTCGAGCTCCTCCCGGATGTCTGAGCTCCTCACCCTATCTCTAAGGCTGAGCCCACCCATCCTGCGAAGGAAACTCTTTTCGGCCGCTTGCCTTCACAATCTCATTCTTTCGGTCACTACCCAGAGCTCATGACCATAGGTGAGAGTTGGAAAGTAGACTGACCGCTAAATTGAAAGCTTCGTCTTCTGTTTCAGCTCTCTCTTCACCACAACGGACCGCTTTATCGTCCGTGTCATTGCCGATGACTTCCTAATCCGCCTGTCAATCTCCTGCTCCATTTCCACCCCCCAGGACCCCAACATACTTGAACTCCTCCACTTGGGGCAGCAACTCTTCCCCGACCCACAGTGGGCAATCCACCCCTTTCCAACTGAGAACCATGGCCTCAGATTTAGAGGTACTGATCCTCATCCCCACCGCTTTACACTCGGCTGCAAATCGACCCAGCGTGAGCTGGAGGTCGCTGTTCGATGAAGTTGCAATATGTGTTGGGTTTTTTTTCAGGTTGACTGAACAACGATGATGGAGAACTTTTGTTCAATTGGTATCTACATCTGCAATTTAAAAACCATTTTAGTAATCTATATTTATATCATTATGTTTATATTATATTAGATATTTTAATTATTTCAAATGTTATTAATTAATTATTTAGTTTTTAACAGTTTGTATTTATCTGATACAACTGTAACTATAAGCCAGGAACATCACTGTTGTGTGGCTATATGTCAAGCATTTTCACATTTGAAGATCAGCATGTGTTGACTGTCCATCAACTTTGACTTCATTTAAATAAGTGTCAGTTGTTATGAACATGGTTTTATACACTAAAAGCAACAGCTTGATCTGGGATGTAGTGGTGGAGAAAGGTCTCTATGAATATGTACGCAAAACAATCTCTGATTTTCCATTGCTTGTCCAAGCCGGACTATTCCAAGTACCAGCCTTAAGATAATATATATCATTAATATCACCTTATCCTTAGTCCAAATATGGTATCAATAGAAATGTAAAAGCCTTCATGATTACAGATGGGTAATCCTTCTCTTGCACTCATTACTAACCTTATCTTAACTCAAATTCTGTTGTTAACTACATGTGTGAAAAAGTAAATACAAAGAAGATTGAGACATGACACTTGAGTCGGTTTCAGTGATGGGGTGGCCATGTGGGCACAGAAAATGAAAGCTCAGCAATCGCAACATCTTTAAATGTGAAGGTCTGCTGTGCATTGATGCAGCCTTTCTCATAGCCAACTTCGCCAGTTATTGATGTTATGTTGAGGGCCCTCATGACACATCCACACACAGAAGCTACTGTATGCCCTTAGGCTTTCGTTCTTCACTAAGGTTTGCCACATGCATGGCAAATAAACTACATTTAAGAAGGCAAATGAATAACTAAACATTTGACACACTGGGCGAGAGAGCTGAAGAGAGAGAAGCTGTCGCTACTTGCTAATTTATTTTACATCTTATTTTTATCAGTTTTTAATCAATTTTGAAGTGTCTTGTGGTGCATCATTACATCCTTAAAAACCAGTTTCACATGACTTAAACTTTCAGTAGTAGACTTAAGTTCATCAAGTAGGTGGTGGGCATTAACTTGAACAAGTCACCCAGTTTTACTTAAGCCCAACCATGTGGGTTTTGTACCTGAACCTAATCCAACTGTTTTGTACATTACCTTTGTAAGTCAGGAAAGGAGAATATGAGTCTCTGCGCGTTGGCCTGAGATGCTGAAGAAAGGCTTATTGCGTCAGCCAAAGGGTCTGTTGTGCATCAGGGAAGCCTTAGCACTTCACCAACAAATGGTACCTTACACATTTGGTTAAGAAGGGAAGCGTGTGTGATAAAAAGTTATGTGACTAAAGAACATAACAATGGGTTTCTGTAGCTACTTAAAGCCCCATTTGGCCACTGAGTGCCAAGCAAGTACAGTATAAGGTGTCATACTTTAAACAGATTATGTGTATTGTTGGAAAGATGTGAAATAAATTAATCCCATGAAGCATCACCATATTAAAATAGAGTGCAATTCTTCCTCTCTAACCAGAATTTAGACCCTTCCCCAGGAGTGAGTAGCCACGTACAGACACATCCACTACATACACACATACAACAGAATTGATTCAGACATAAGGTGGGTGAATATGCAAAAATAAATACATTTAAAAAAACTCAGAAATGTTGGATACCTCTGCAGCTCCTCTTTTGCGTTGCAGATGACCAACCCACATTGCAGCTATTTTTGACTGCCTGTTTCCTGCTTTTTTTAGTTGACATGCCTTGGAGCTGACTCGTTCCTTTCACGTTCAGGAGAACATGAAAACAGAGCCTCATCTACCTCATCTTTTCGATCTGAGGGAGATAGCCAGACAGGATGACAGACAGAGCAGGAAATGTCTGAAAGCACTGGAAACACCACTAAAAAGTATTTACATCATTAGACCCCACACCATCATCTCCAACGTTACTCTCTGCCCTCCCCACACACACACTAAAACATTTATAACATGATGCCTGTCTGCTGATAGCTCTGTCTGTGAATTATTTACCAGTGGAAATGCAGGAACAATCTAATTGAAGAGAAGGGAAATTTATTGGAGATGAAACTTTTTCCCTTGTATGATAAAGGCTTTTCAGCTGATGTGGTCGGATTCCGCTGTCGTCTGTTGTTTTGTATTCTCAAAGCTCACTCTATGCAGCTGTCTGCAGTTACCATATCGTTAATGAGCTCTCCTCTCTCAGTAAAATATCGGAATGCTATCCCTTTAATTTAGTAATGCACCAACTCTGCACCAATCAGCCACAACATTAAAACCACCTGCCTTGTATTCTATTGGTCCCTTTCATTTCACCAAACAGCTTTCACCTGTCGGGACATGGTCAGGGGTGGTACCAGGACATTAGCAGTGGATCCTTTGGGGTTGGGGGTTGCAGCCTCTGTACAGTACACAGCTCTGTTGCCTCTCATGGTTATTGGATTGGATTGGGATGTTGGGAGTTTGGAGACCAGGTCAAAGCCTTTTTGGTCTTTGTCATGTTCTTCAAACCATTCCTGAATGGTATTTGTGGTTTGGAGGGGTGTTATGAGAGTGTGAACTTCACCAGCATACAGTTAGGTCCAGAAGTATTTGGACAATGATAGTTTTTTATTGTTTTGCCTCTATACACCACCACAATGGATTTGAAATAAAACAATCAAGATGTGATCGAAGTGCAGACTTTCAGCTTTAATTAATGAGTTTTCACAAAATATGGCATTTACCATTTAGGAATTACAGATATTTTCAGGGGAGCGAAAGTATTTGGACATTTTACTGAGAAGCATTTTCATGGCCACGTGGGGTCTGTTCTCTCGTTACTTCAAGACAAGTGAAGCAGATAAAAGTTCTGGAGTTGATTTCAGGTGTTGATTTGGCATTTGGCAGCTGTTTGGCAGAAGCTATCAATTTGAAGTCCAAGGAAATATCAATGCAAGTGAAGGATGCCTTCATTCGGCTAAAAAGTGAGTGACCCAACCAACAGTTTGGTGCATTCTTAAAAGGAAAGAATGCCCTGATGAGCTCAACAAGATCAAAAGGCCTGGAAGACCACAGAAGACAACTAAAGGGAATCTCTTCCTTAGTGAAGAAAAACTGTTTTGCAACATCCAAACAAATCAAGACTACTCTTGAGAAGGTAGGCACGTTATTGTCAAAGTCTACAATCAAAAGACGCCTTAATCAAGGTAAATATAGAGGGTCTACAAAGGGTTTAGGTGCAAACCACTGGTGACATTCAAGGACAAAAAAGGCCAGATTAGATTTTTCCAGAGAAAACATCTAAAATAGCCTCGAAAGTTCTGAAATCAGATTCTTTGGACGCATAAAACAACAAATGGTAGAAAGAGAAAGATTGGAGAAACGAAGGAACAGCTCTTGATCCAAAGCACCACATCAAGTGTCAGACATGGTGGAGGCAGTGTTATGGCCTGGGCATGTATGGCTGCCAATGGAACACACTCACTGGTGTTTAGTGATTATGTGACTGCTGACAGAAGATTCTTATTTTTATTATATTCAGTATGGAAGCTGTTTTGCAATACTGATGCCAGATCCTGCTTCTCTCCCATCCGGGAGTGTGAGTAGGAACAGAATACCAATCATGTTGGACAGGCACATCAAATGCTAATGAAACGGAAGAAGAAACATAAACCCTGCAACTAAACACTACAGCAGAAGTACAGGCATTACATTTATTACATCAATTTAGATTATTTTGGATGCAGAAAAGTGTACCTGCTGCTTTTTGTTTGTGTACAAACAAATACAAGTAAAAAAAAAATCTTCACAAGACATCACGGTTTTGAGAAACAACACAAGTTTCTTACAATGTATTACAGATGAAGAAATAAAATAATGTTTGCACACACTGCAAGAAAAATATTATGCACATAGAAAAAAAAAAAAAAAAGACAAAAATGCTCACTTAATTTGTGTTACACACTTCTGCAGTTACAACTCATGCACATGGGCCACTCTCCCTCCTTTGAAATGCTGCATCACTAGACTGTAATGGAACTCTATAGTTGACTGCTATAGACTGATGGATGGAGAGAGAAATGAACAGAGAGGTTGATAAAAAGGTGGGAAAATTGATAGAAGGAAAAATGGTGACCGTTTTTGTTTTTGTGCATTTGAAGAATTGCGCCCTCTGCTTCCATGGACTGTTACATGCCTTGGTGTGTGTGTGATTGAATACTTCTAGGGTGATGCCATCACTATTATGTGTGGCGCATGGAGGTTCATGGGTTCATTTGCTACTAATGCCTGTTTTAAAAACCCCACTTTGCTCACAGTTTCAAAAAGGCTCCCTGGGGTGAGGATGTAAGTGTATGAAACACCTCCCACACTTCTTCCCTTTTTCCCTTTCAACCTGCGTTTTAGTGGGGGACCAGAGGACACTGTAATTTACCTCTTGATTCATCCCCTTTAATTATGCAAATAGGCTTCATTATCTGCAGCGACTCTGAAGTGTTGCGGAATGTGTTCATTAGTTTGCGTATAAAGATGTGAGAGTGTTCATTGAGGGGGACTCAAGTGTTGCAATTTGCATGGTCCCTTTTTTGTAGATGCAATTGTTCAATGTACAAAACAAGGTGGGTTGTTTGTATTTGTTTTTTGTTTGCCAAGTGAATTTTCTTGTTCAGCGTTCAGTTTAAACCAGCTTAAAAATCAATCAAATACAATTGAAAAAGACAGTTTTCTCCAAAATCCAAAACACATTATCCACTTTTACCTGTAGTGCTGTTTATTTTTCTACACAGTGTTGACATCTGCATCAACTTGAATGTTATGGAACGGGATGGCACCTCACTTTTAACGTGCAAGTATGTACTCAAGATAATCCACACCTTGATGGAGGAACTAAATAGCAATACAGGTATGTAGGAAAAGATTTATTATGAAATTTTGCTATTAACAATCTCTTTAAGCTGTTTTCATGGTCCTGTGCAGTGCCACAATCTTGTAACACTGTTAAAAAGGCTGTGTATTTGGTACTGTCAAGCACACAGACACAGCCGCTGGTTGAGCCCATGCTTGGAATAGAAACTCTCCTGAGTTTTGAATTTGTATGTGACTGTAATTATGCAAAGGAGGTCATTAACTTAATAAACAGCGTCTGTAAACAACAGCGCAAAGACGTTTCCTTGTTTCCCTCCTTTCTCCTCTCTCTTTCTCTCTCTCTCTCTCTCTCTCTCTCTCTCTCTCTCCCTCTCTCTCTCTCTCTCTCTCTCTCTCTCTCTCTCTCTCTCTCTCTTTCTCTCTCTCACTGCGTTCAATTTCTATGTCTCTCGCTCTATTACTTTTTCCCCTTGGCAAACCTTAACACAGGGGTCTTTAGTCTCAGTGATGAGCATCTGAATTTGAGTGAAGCGTCTGAAGTCGCTGAATAAACAGTGGATGGCGGAGGAAAGCAGCTGAATGGCTTTAATGAGTAGACTATGGCAGTATGACCCAGATCTAGTTTCTAGACTCGCTAAGCTGTCTACAACAAAAACAAAATGCAAACTGGCTATAACAATCATCAACAACAATGCTCATTAATTACAGTTGTGACACTCATGGTCTCAATTTTCAGTGTGCTGAGTCCAGCAAACAGTGTGTGTTTGTGTGTGTGAGAGAGAGATATCTCTCGATCTGTGTCCCAGTCTCCCCATAAGCTCCACTCCTTCTCCTCATTCCCCTATCTCTTCCATGTTCTGTAATGCTCTTATTTAACTTGGCATCATCCCACCCTCACTTCCTCAGTGCTCCACGCTAAATGTCAACAACTGAATATTCATCACACAGTGACACACCCCCCTCCTCTGTCTCTCTAAATCTCATCCCAGACAGACACTTTTTTGTCTCTCTTCCTCCACAGACTGATTAGCAGCAGCTTTGAATATTTCCAATTACCAATATTAGAACAGTAATTTCTTGCAGTATTCTACATCTCCACCTTCCTAGTGATTCAAAGAGCTGAAATCTTTTTCCACCTTATTTACCTAATTTCAAGACACACAGCATATTTTCTGTAGTGTTATTGTATAATTGCTGAGTCTTCACTTATAACCAAGGAGACTGCATTCTTATGCTACATTTAAACACAAAAGACTTTCAAAGGCATTCAAGAAAATTGCAGATTTGCCAACTGACTAAGAGAAAATGGTGAGACAGGTAATATATTGGACATAAATAGTCATAGACTATAAAAAAAAATCAATAAAATCATAATTTATTCCAAAAACTACCATGTCAAACCAATATCCAACAGGAAAATGAACTGACTCAGACAACAGGCCAAGTGGGCACAGTTTCTGTCCTCCCAATAGTCTGGGGACATTCCTGTCTCACCTGCTGATCAACTACCCTATGAACCTGTCATGTGAGGGGTTTACAGATTCAGTCTTACATCTCCTGATCCGCTCGCAGACTCATTAGACTTACAGCGGAACTATTCACGACATTAAACGTTCATTGCTCAGTCATTAAAGAGGGCCAAGGGTTATATTTCACATCTGTTGCTAAGGTATGCCTTAAACAAGACATGATCATTAGCAGTCTTGTACAGAGATGAGGGGAAGTGTAGATTGTGATTTGTGGTCTCATGAGTTTAGGCTTTGGTCTCTTTTAGCCTACAAAATCGTTCAGTGAGAACAGCTTGAAGTCTGTAGGTTGAAGCATGAAGTGAATGTAAAGTATTTTTACTGCATGCACAGCTGATTCCAGGGCTTAAAGGGCTGTTTTGGATTCCGATAGTAGTAGTAAAGCTGTCAGACAACTATAGCACCGTGAAAAGTAAAATGCCTTTAACATGAAGAAGTGTAGCATAAAATATAAATACTGAAATATTACAGGCACCTTCAAGAGAAGTAGTTGAGGAAATTTACTCATTTACATCACAACAATAGTGAAAACATTATGGACAAATATGTCAAAAATGGATTGCATAACCACCAAACATATTTCAGCCACAGGAATGTTTCTTGCAGTGATTCGCCAGCTGCATAGTTCTCATCTGAGCATTAATCACTAAAAACATGTCGGCTAGAGGTGCGTTTTGCAGCCGTGGATATAGTTCATGACGTATTTTTAAAATGCAAAGTTGCTTCTCACTCTGAATTACCTCTTGAGCCCGTAAACAAAATGTGTGGGTTTGCTTTGCAGGTTGATGTTTGTGTCTCTGTGGACAGAACGTGCCAACAGCCTGCTAGCTGTCGAGGAAATGGCAACGCCCCGCAGGCAGACTAGCAGGCACACACACGTGCTGCACATGTGATGAGAGGTCATCTTATCTATGTGAGTCACCAGCACAACTTTAATCCTCATGACTTGGTGCGCCTCATAGGGAACAAAAACGAAGACACGCACCTCCTTTCGTGCATCCTTTGTTATGAATGACACCATCAGGGTTTGGGTGTTCTGCTTTTGTGCGTGTGTCTGTGTGTGCCTGGATATCAGGAAAGTGACAGGTTCAGACCGCCTTTGGGCCTGTGCCACTTATCAGTCCGACACACTCTTTTTTCCTGCTATCCAACTTGCACACATTTGGCTGAATTGTGTGTGACAATGATCTGCTGGGTTCACTTGTGTCCTGCTCAGAACTGCTCTGTTCTCCAGTTCTCACGACAGAAGCCATATTACTTTTAAGCCATCACTTTCCAACTCGCATCATCACAGGACTCCACTGCATTATTTCTGACTTTCCATTTCCCTCTCTCTTTTTGTGCTACCCTCACATGTCTTTATCTAATTGTCAGAATCTGAATTTTAAAGGCATATATATACAGGCAGGATGTGTTAGTTGTAAACACACCATTCAAAGGTCCAGTAAGTGAAACAGATGGTTGATTGTGATCTGTATTTAACTACCTTGGAACAAGACTCATTTTTTTCCAGAGTTGCTGATTCTTTGAAACAAAATTACTACTTCTAATGGATCATTTTTTATTAGTTTTTTTTTTCATTTTTATTTCTATTCAGGTTTTTTTTATTAGTTTACACACTGTTTAGGAAATCTAGCAGTATACCTTCAAGGAAACATAGCATCCAGAATGATTATGACTTCAATAGAGCTCCCCCACCCACAAAGAAAAATAAAATAAAAACCATGCATCTATTATTCACTTTTTCTGTCTTCATCAAACAAGCACATGTCTTTGGTGTCCTACTGAGTTCTCTGTAGTAGTCATTATTTTATAAACAAATAAAACATTTAAAAGTTAAGTGCAGGGTATTGTATAGACTGACACAGGCAATAGCTTTGCATTCAACCTGTAGCAGGTACAAAAGGTCGAGACTGTGACTCACAGTTCATTAATTTGTAGTTGAAGTAACATAAAAATCCAGTCTTCATTAAAGTCTGGATTACCATAGTTATTGTTTCAAATCCAGATGTGGATGTACACGCTGTTCCTGCAAAGTCAATCTTTTATAAAAGCCATTTTCTAGGTCTCTTTGCCAAAATGTGTTGCCACTGTGCTTAGGGTAATGAGGTAACTTTTGTTATGAATTGGCACCAAATACATAAAATTTGTCTTGAAATTGACTTGACTTAGTTTCTCTCAGCGTTAACTCAGAAGCAGAATGAAGCATCTTTACAGTTTGAGAAAGGCAGCTTGATTCATGTTCCACAAGGGAACAATTAAGAGAGACAGCTGTTCATTTCTTGATTGGTGTCACCTAGCACTGTACCGGATACTTTGGATGGCAACATTGTTAGCATATGATGCCTCACTCGGGAAATAAACCATGGAGCTTAATAATTATCCTTGACAACCCTTTGAAACTAGAAAATATTTTTTAGTTTAGTAAATGGCATGTTTGTCATTTTACCTATAACCAGTATAAATAATCTGATTCCATCATATTTTTTTACCTAGTAAATAGGGGTATGATGAGATATCGCAATATCAAAATGTGACAATATTTCTCATTGAGGTGAAAAGCGGTCTTGCAAAGCATAGGCCTACTTCTATTTATGACCTGTGGCGGGAAGCAATATGTCTCTGTTGCATCTAATCTGCTACCTCAGAACCTCAGAAGGAGAAGCCTATGCAGCTACAGCCAGCATGACATCAGAGTCTGACAATATTAGCATTGAAGATATCCCCGGCATGGGGAGTTTGCATGTTCTCCTTGTGTCTGCGTGGGTTCTCTCCGGGTACTCCAGCTCCCTCCCACAGTCCAAAAACATGCAAACAGGGGGTTAGATTAATTGGGCACTCTAAATTGCCCGTAGGTGTGAATGGTCATTTGTCTCTATATGTCAGCCCTGCGATGATCTGACGACGTGTCCAGAGCGTACCCCTCCTTCGCCCAATGACGTTGGGATAGGTTCCAGCCTCCCCCACTGCAACCCCTAACAGGATAAGTGGTAGAATATGGATGGGTGGATATCCCCTTCACTTTTAAATTGTTTGTGTGGCAGCATTTTTGGTACCCAATAGCATTAACAAACAGTGACAGAGTGACAGACAAGTCACAAACAGTACAAAGGAAACACTGCTACACTATGCAAACACACCTACAGAAGCATCACGGCTCTCTACTCATACCAATGCCCCTGTGAAGAAAACAGCAAAGGACCACATAACTTGAGCCTCAACTTTCACATTCAAGGGCTCGAGTCACACCAATAACAAGTGACATTCATTGGCGAGGATTGATTCCGTGATGAATTTGCAAAATGAATCAACATTTTTTTCAATGTCAGCGTGAATTTTAGTTTTGAAGTAGTTTTATAGCAAAACATGATAAAATTATGTATAAAAATTTTAAAAGCTGAGGACATTACATGATCATTACAGATTGGTTCAAAAGGTTGATTTTTTTTTAGAAAACGGGTGACATGTTTTCCCCCATGTTGTTTGATTGTTGTTTCAATGCTGGAACATCAACTGACATAATTTTAACCACATTTTAATGCTGAAGGTTGGTTGTCTGCTGTCTAGGACAGTTATGAAATATTTCAAAATGCATCTGCATTGTTTTGTGACTTAGTCACATAAAAGGTTATTTTTCCAGTCCTCTATTTCGTCATTGAAGTTTTCTTAAAAGTAATGTTAAAGTATCATCTCTGTCAGGTCCCGTTAATTAGTCATGTCTTTGTCTAGTTAGTTGTACTTCTGGTTTTATTTTGATAGTGTCTGTTTCATCCTGTCTTCCTGTCAAGTGTTTCCCACCTGTGTCAAGTTGGAAAATATGATATATTGGATGCAATATGAGTATGCAATAGAGTGCCAGCTCCATGCTAGCAAGCACAATACAATTAAGTTGTCACTCGGCTGGGGCACAAGTTGAATAGCATACAAATAAAACCCAACTTACTGTTATATATTAACTTATTTATTTAAATGGGAGAACTCAGAAAGACTCCAGGTTCATCACCTATATAAATACCAATGAATGTGCCATTTTACCTGTGGATTAGAAAAAGAAAAAAATAACATTGCAGCAATGTTGAAAGAAAAGCAATATTCCTCCAATTAACTAACTTCTTTGGAAAACATATATACGTATATATATATAGTTTTTTGTTTTTGTCCGACTTCATTTTGGAGAACTCATTCTTAGAAACTGTTTTACTTCGAGAACTGTTGAAAAACAGTCTTAAAGACGTCCTTATCCATATTTGCTTGTATTGTATGCAATTTTGTATTCAGAAATATGAGTCTTATGCCCAGCCATACCCATTGTTAATACCAAGCTACTACATTTATATTGCGGTACTTCCACGGTATTTGCGTTATCAAACTGTTACCCCTCTCTTACTATCGGAATACTAATGTGAAATGTAAATTGGTCGGTAATAATGTTGGGATATTTTGAGCTATTTTTGTATCTCCTGACTCGCTTGAACAGCGCTCAGAACTTGATAACCTGATGTGTGGTACGCCGAAAGATACAGGAACTAGTGGAGAGATAGAACTTCCAGATGAGATTCAAGCACCCTCTATTGGCTGGGAGGTTGCTCCAAGACGCTGAATTCAGTCCACCAAAATTTTACCTGGGACACTAATTTAGTGTTCATAGTCACATTCTTCTAAAATCTCTATCTTCATTTCCTGAACAAGGAGGCTGAGCTGTTCTTCCTGAAGATGCACTGTAGTCTCTGTGGCCTACATGGAGACCCAGTTAGGGGTCTGTTGAGTCCATGTTGCTTGCCAGATTGTACTATCAAGACTGGACACAGACTGGACTCAAAAGGGGGATAAAGTCAAAGTCGATAACGTTTTAATCAGAACTAGGGTGAGTGAGCAATCAGCACAGGCAGAGGTTTCCAACTCAGCAGTCAAAACTTTGTCTGAAAACACAAGCAAGTCCAACAAGAGGAACAGAACAAACACGAGGAGATTGCTGGGACGCTGTCACAAGGGAAAAAGATAATCTGGCATATGAGGGTGGGGGAACACAATTTATATACGAGGGGACTAATGAGAGTTATGTACAGAGGCCACAGGTGTACATTATTCAAAGGTGGGAAACAATCGACACGAAGACAGGAATATAACCAAGACACTACCAAAATAAAACAGGAAATACAAAGCTAACTAGACAGAGACACAGCTCATTAACGGACCCTGACCCATTCATCTATATTGCCTGACTTTGCAAAGGCTTTCTACCAGAAAGTTCCCTATGGTATCGTGCTCTAATTTAAAAATCCATGGTGTATAGGTGATGGTGTTTCCTGAAATGCAACCTCAGTCCAAACATCAATGTGAACTATATTGGAATTTACAATTGTGCACAGGCGGAATCATTTGGCAACTACAAGCCTTTTAGCTCTCCTCATTCTTCTCCTCCTTCTCTTTCTCTGCTTTATCTGCTCACACAATAAATGAAACAGTAAATGCTCACATTGGTGGCCTGCATGTTTGGTAACAGCAATGGTGACCTACAGGTCACAGTAGAGCCTCAACCTGTTCACAACTGAGTCTGATATTGGCCACATTAAAAAAAAAACATGTGAACAACTACATTTAAAAAAATAAAATCTTGAAAAAATAAAATCTAATGCGGCCTCCCTTAATGCCTGTTGTGGTGCACAAAAACCCTGATAATTATGTAAACACATGAAGCCAACTACACAACATTGCTAAGAAGCTTGAGGGCTCAATATGTAATTATTAGCTTTGTTGCAACTGTCAGTGAGGTTGACTGCTTTTCACACCTGCAGCAGAACTGGAGAGTTTCACCGGTGCTGTTTTAGTAACATACAGGAGCTGTAAAGCATGTTCATTCAATTCATTCAGCTTTCCTCTCATCATAGTGATGAACGAGCATCCAAGGTTGCCTATCTTGTCATTCAGCTGTCTTTAGCAGCAACCGCCACATCACCTCCACTTACCGGAGAGCACACTGACTAATCTCTGCATCGTCTGGATGTTCAGAATGTAGTCACAAATGTCAAGATGAATGCTTTGTTGCAGTGTTCGTTAGGATTGACACAGTCAGAGAACATCTGATGCCATGTCAGAACCTATGTTGAATGTTTTGTGTGTCAGTATTAGGGGTGCTGGGGAATAATTTCAACAAGCATAACATGGTTGGCTCATGAATGGATTCACGCACAGCTCGAGAAACACCTTGCAAGCAGTTAACAAGAACACTCAAAATATTCATCTTCTGATGTCTTCTCTTTAATTATAGCAGTCTGTTCCATTCTCAGTTCCTCTTTGTCACCTACTCCGTGTGCATGTGTGAGAATGTGTGAGTGTTGATTCTCTGTAATCTTTTAATGACATGCACTAATGACGCGGTGAGGCTCAGAAAGAGCCCAGGTCCTATACACACACGCATGCACAGACTAACTAAGGCTCAGTGGAAGGCCGTGGCCTCTCAGAGGATCCACTGGGAGATTAGCTAAATCAGAAAAGCGTTTTAGAAAAAGGCAGCTTTAATGCTACACAACACGGATAGTGTGCGTGCGTGTGTCATGGAGAGAAATGATAGATGCCCACAGCCTCATACTCAACATTTTACTCGCAACTTCTTTCAATCCGAGCCCGCTTGTTTTATCTCCTTCATTTACGGATTTACCACAGAGGCATCCTGCCAATCAGCATCAAAACTATCACAGGAGGTTGCATGCTACAGTGCAGCCTGCTCTTTTGATTCCATTTACCATAGCCTACATTACTGTCTTTGAATGGTTCTATATTTAAATCCACATCAACCTCATCTTCCTGTAATGCTTAACGTGACAGTGCTGGGCTCCCCTGGGTTCCTCTAACGGAGCCGAATTTCTCATTTAGCTGTCAAACTTGGCTATTGCGCATATATTAGGATTCTGGAATAGAGTAATATGGGGAAAATGAAAACCATACGTTTAACGTGATTATAAAAAAGATACAGTACCAGTACACAGTGTATCAAACTCCTTCATAGTTCCTTCACAGTAGGCACTAGTCATGTTTCTGTTATCATATGATGTTGATCCATTATCCAGTTGTCAGTGTCTGCGATCTGAGGTACAGTCATGCATCATTTTCCTTAGCATGATACTTAACCCACTTAGAGGGGACTTGAGGAAATTTGCTCTGACAAGGCACCGTATTTATTTGATGCAAGTTGAAGATCATCTGTGGATATATTATTCCCTGTCTTGCAGCTAAAAAAAAAATAAAAAAATAAAAATAAAAATATATTTTTTTGGCTGATTCAATTTCAACATTTACTAATTTTATTCAGTGTGGTTTGTTTAGAAAACAATTATATGATACGAATGATTTTTGAGATGTCTCATAGTATCTTGTATGTCTGATGTATATATCACAATATATGGTTTTAATTAGCTGACCATATCAGCTATAACCAAGTATAAGCCAGGCTTCATTATATACTGTGTACTGCTCTAATTTGGAAAATTACACACATCATAAATAAACACATTGTTAAACTAAAGGCACTAGAACTAGAAGGCAGGCACTTCGGACCTCCACCAGTGCAGCTAAATTCCCTAAGATAATGCATCCCTTTCAAGCTCATTTTTTTGTCATCTCATATTTCAACTTCAATGTGTTTAACCTGTCAGAGACCTTGACTTTTGCCCTTGAAAACCGAAAAGTTAATGGCATGGTTTACCCTTTAAGTGACCTTTACTTTTAACCTTTGCCCACCAAAATCTAATCAGCTGTAGGCTTGGCTAAAACACACCTTTGATAAAAACTTCAGCAAAGTAGTTCATGTGTAATCTTGCTTCAAAAAAATTGTCAAAAAAAGAACAGTAGCTAAAACAGAACCTCCTTCATTGTGAGTCCTGACAGGAAGCAACAGGTGTTTTTACTACTGTTCAGTTTCAACATAATGAGAATATCATTTCAGTTGTGTGTTTTAAAAACTCTCACATCCTCATGCCAGGAATTTCTGTTCTGCTGCTTGTTATTTCTGTTTTACTGTAATATACAGGTACATTTCAAGTATATTGTAGTTCCCAGTTACATTGGAAACTTGGTTTAATCATATATAATCTAATCATCAAATACAGCATTATTGTAATATTATTCTATAAGTTTAAGGAAAATTCAAAACCTAACCAGCAAATGAATAACTTATATCTGCAATAACTCTATCACTGGCTTCAACAATAATCTGACAAACACATTAATGCATCATTAAAATCAGTCAATTCACAGTATTTACATGTTACTGTGTTATAAATCCATGATAGTATTTCTGCAGTGTTGTTCAAGTACTACTTAGCAGCATAAGACCAATTACAAACGTGGAAAAGTTTACCAGAAATACAGCAGCATATTTTACAAACAGAACAACAATTATAATATTAGAAACCAATAAAGTAAATGTATAATCCAGTTTAAAAGCAACACAGTTCAAGCTGCCAAACGTGGGAAGGACATCTGGCCATCAAAAAAAAAAACACAAAAAAAATACACAGGAACTGGCTTAAATTATTACTACCCAGTCGTTTTGGCACAAGTACATCCAACTGTAATTACATTTATGCATTCCATTAAATTAATGTGTTTAGATGGATTCTTGTGGTGTGTATGACGGTTATAGCCTTATTCTTTCAGAAGCAATCCCAGCAGTGTCAAAGCCCTTATGTAACAGCAGAATGCAATACAATAAACTGTTTTCAGTGCAACAATTACAAGGCTTTAGTGCGTCAGTCTGTTATATGATGACAGCCAGTATTTAAAAGTGAAATGGCTCTGACATTACAAAAGAAAAAGGAAGAAACGCAAGTAAATATAAAGAGAAAGACATATGGGGACCCTATACCAGAACAGACTTCTCAAAGTCTGCAAGCTGAGCTTCACATGATCCTCCATTATGCCATCTTCCATGAGAATTGATTGAGCAGTAGGATGTGCCTTAATACATATGTATCTTTTATATCCAACACACATGCTCCGGAACAGGACAACGATACCACAGAACAGCAAGTACAGTTGTACGCTGTGATGCTTGTTTTGTAGAAGAATCCCTTAGTCATGAACTGTGTTGCTTAGCGGAGATTTTAACAGTCCGAACTTAAAATGATGCCAGTAGTAAATTTGAGATAATAGATCAGTTTATGTCGTGAACCAAATCTTATAAAGAGCAACACCTGAAAGGTTCAACACGATTTTATTTCACTGTGTGTGTTTCAGCCGGAGGCAGGAAGAGAAACAGGGATACCAACAACTTTTAATACGTGTTGTCATGGTAATAGATAGTATCGTGGCCAGTTTACGATCAATTAAAAAGAAATAATCGAGCTCCACAAAACGGCAAATATAGAGCTACAACATTGAACACCAAATTCAATTTTCTTGGTCCTGGCTAAAAAGGGCTGTATACAAATATCATTTCTCTTCCTCACCTGCTTGGGAGTCAAAAGAATAGGTTTCTCTTGTCAAAGTCCTTGTATTGCCGATTACACAGAAGACAGCAATTACTTTTCCCTCAACCCAAACCTACTGATTAATGATCTGTCAAAAGGCGATCGCAACACAAAAAAACTATTCCATATTTGGAATATTTTCTGTCTGCCATAAAACAGCTTTCAGTCTTCACATGTGTTTGTTTGAGGCGGAAAATAAATATGATAAAATCTTAGTGTTACATTAAAAGGAAAGCAATAACCAGCTATTGATGACATTTCTGGGAGGGAACACAATAGCACCATTACTTACAGATTTCTGATTTTGAGTATCCTGTTGCTTGTTTCCTGATATAATGATGTGAACTGACATTTCCAATATTGCTTTTAGCTTCATGCATTCATTATGATGAAGTGCAGTTCTTGGATGTTGTTTTTATAATGGTTTTGTGCACAGTGTACTGTGTGGTGTATCGTGAGTCGGTCCTCCAACATTCATTTGTAGGGCTGAAACACACAGAAACTTTCTTTTCTTTTGAAAGGTTTTATTCATTTCATATAATACTGACACATGTACTCAATAGCAGTTAACAGGCGTTTAAAAACACAGATATTAAAACCATTAGAGTATCAATTTATTTTTAGCCCAATTGATTCGATTGACCATTTTTTTTACACGTTTACATGTTTCAATATACCATAACGTCTACTTAGTATTAGTCTACCCTCACCCCTGAATGGCTTTTGTCCTTTGTCAACCAAAAGACCGATAAACCGTCTTCCCATTTTAAAAAAAATGGGATGTGGTAATCCACTAACTAATCAAGGTGAGATAGTCTCACGGATGTGAAATCTGAAAAAAGAAAAGGTTCAGTTTCAAATTGGAGAAATAAGTTTTCAGCATTGAGTTTGTCATATGTGGCACAGTTAAATTTAATTGTGTCATCCTGACTAAGGTAATTAGGGGTAATTTTCTAAAATCCAGATCACTTTATTCCCAATATGCGTAGAGAACACAACTAAGCCATAGAAGAGAGATGAAGAATACAGATTGTTGCAGAGAAAGTTCATCTTATCCAGTGCTGTTTAGGTCATTGTTCACTCTTTTGAACCTGCTGTTTGTAGTAGCAGTAAAGGATCCTCAGCATTAAGGGACCAAGAACACCGAGTTGTTTTTTAAGGTGAGGGAAGACAGCGTCAGAGTCTCTTCTCTTCATCCACCGTATCCTCAGAATAATGAAACAATTACTGGTTCCTCATAGAAGTCTGTCTCACAGTGCCTCCTCACCACTGGTACTGTAGGTCCATTGTACTGTGTAAATAACTCCACCATAGTTTTTTTACTGCTCCTCTTGAGATGGGCCAGACTATCGGGTCACCTGAAACAGGGAGGAAAGAAGTGGGTCAAATTGGAGCCTAGAAACATTACAGTCAGCGGAGTTCACAGCTAGCTGTGGACTATCGCCAATACCAACTTTTGAAATGTTGCACCACGCAACACAGTTTCTTGCTTATAAAATGAAGGGAAGTGATTATTGTTAGTGAAGGACCAGAAATGTGGTTAGCACAATCTCTGGCTCCCCTGGCAAGAGAATAAACAAGATACATGAGTTATGGCAGCCAGCCCACAATGCCTGACTCGCATTGCCTGGCCCAATGTCACATTAATACCGAGGCTATCCATTTTCTCTTATTCTTTTATCTATTTCAAGTTATTAGGAGGCATTTTCATGGAGCAGTTTACCAAACTGACCCAAATTGCTATTAACTGCCAGTGCTCACACAAGACGATTGTTCTGTATTCCCGCGTGCCTGTCTCTCTCGTTTTGTTTCCCTGTGGTTTCCGTTCTTAGCCCCAACACATGCTAGCGCCCCTGTATTTCCTCTTGAGGGAATCGATCTTTTGTCAGACGCAGGTGCCAACTAACAAACTGCGAAAGCTGGTCATCAGCAAGGAGCTCAGTGGAGCGGTTCTTCCAAGCTTGCAGCAGAATTGTTCTACTGTATCTGCTCTGGATGGCTCCGGGCCACGTTTCCTGGGCCTGTTCCCGTTGCCTCCAGGCATCTACTCCTGTGCCTGATCAAAGAGTCTGAGAGCAGGCGTTTGTTGTCACGCCAGTATACGCCACTACACACACACACACACACCGCTGCATCTCTGTGCCTGCTAAGGCAGCGCTTTAAGGTGAGTCACAATCCCTGTAGGTGTTCATCTCCATGCGTGTTTAAATATGCCTGCAGGGGGCTTTCCCTTGCCCAATCAGAAAGTTGATCTAATTACTGTATTAAGAGTGCAATTTACAAGTGTTAAAGTGTCATTTTAGAGGGTCTTTATTATTATTCCACAAACTCTAACTGTCTGTACTCAAAGCTGCTCACATCGCCACAGGGCAGATGTCTACTCCACTCATTATACAGATTGTTAAGGACACATTTAGTTATAAAGATGTAAATAGTGGAAATTCCTTATTTAAACTGTTGGATCTCAACTTATTTTATCTTCAAATTATTCAAATCCCATTATGCTGTATATGGCTTGTTTCACAGTTTGTATTGTTTCCATCAGTGCATCTATCAGTTCAAAATCAGGTTGATGGTATTTGCAGACTGCTGCTGGTTCATGAAAGCCAGTAAGAAGTGAAACATTCATCTGATGTACCTTGCGTGTTTGTTAACACGTGTGTACGAGTGTGTGTTTGTTCATTGATGCAAATGTGCATACACTTGCCTCGCAGACTACAAAATCTCAGAGGCTTGGCAGCTCAGTCATGTCTGTCCGCTCATCCATATGATATTATTTGGCATTGATCGAGCTGTCATCCATCCCCTCCCTTTCTCTTCCCTCTGCCCTCCTCCTCTCCACCTTTCCTCTGCCCCCAGCCAGGGATGGTAGGCGGGGAAGATGGAGTGTGCCAACCCTCTTTTGTGTTTTGCCCTGCTTACTGTGTGTACTCAGACACGAGCACAAGCTCCTTGTCAGTCGACCACTTCCAGTGTTCTTCTTTCCAAATGTTTTCGTTTATCTACCCGTCACCTCTGCCCTCAGTCATTTTTTTCTAATCCATCTTCCTCTGCTGCTCTCCATGCCTTTTTCATCCTCTTTCTTTCTCACTCCATCATCAATTTCAATTTACGAGCAGGCCTTAATGGGACTATAAGGGAACATTCGATGCTATTGATCTGGATGCCGGCACATCTTGACCTCGGCATACCACACCAGAGGAGAAAAAAAATCACTCCTTTCATCATCAGGCAAATACATGAACTGGCACGCTCACATGTACACGTAAACACACGCAAACTCATACAAGTCATCGATCAAAGACCTGGATGCAAGAGACAGAAAATATTTGTGCCCCTTCAAATTGTGACAAATTCAATAATAAAGCGGCACCTGCCTGAAAGTTGTTTGCTTTGATCTTGTTCAGGAAATTATAAATGCAAATGTACGACACCAGATGCATGAGGCAAGTTCAGAAATCACTTTTGTGTGTCAGTTACCTGTCCCAAATCATTTATTACTTGTCTGTTTTTGTATCTTCCATTCGTCTGTGATGTCAGCGGACTGATTTAAAAGTTCGGTTAAACTAAGAAACTCAACACAAACCTGAGCTTAACACTAGAGAAAATTCAGGGAGAGAATAAGGAGAGGAACTGGAAAAAGTGAGAGAAGGAAAGACTGTCACTTGAGGGGGAAAGATCCACCTTGCTATTTGAGACGTGAGTGGGAGGAAAAAGTAAGGAAAGGAATGTTTAATCAACCTCTCTGAGCGCAAGAGAGAAAGAAAGAGAGAGAGGACCATGTGTGTCTCTTTTTCTAATCCCTCTCTTTTAGCCAGGCAGATGCACTCTCCCTCTCCTCTGACCATGCCTTCATTCAATTATTTAGGCAGAAAACAAAGGTCTGCTCTCACTCATGAATAATGGAAGGTGAGAAGGCAGAGAGAAGGATGGAGGTTCGAAACAGAAACATACAGTGACATGAGGTGATTCTTGCACACATTCCTCCTGTGACGGACAGCCATGAGTCTGCTCAGGTCAAGCAACTGAAGAGAGGCTAACAATGGGGGAATGGCAGAAAGAAAAATGGTATAATATACAAACAAACAATTAAAGACATACAAATGGACAACTGACATGTTGTCATCATTGTATAGTGACTGAGTGTTGCTTTGTAATAGTGTTTTGGTTTTTTTTTTGAATATAATTTTAGACATTATCTCCAGCTCCCACCCAGGGGCTGTAGTAATTTATCATATGGCTACCTCTGGTACAGCTGTGCTTTGTTCCGCTCAAATAAACAAATTAAATAAAAGAAAACAAATCAAACTGGACATCAAGGAAATGCATTTAGGGATGATACTTTATGAGTAATTCATTCAATAATTAAATCATTAATTCCTCACCATGAACACTTTGGTGGGTATTACCCTGCTTAAAACATGGGCACCTACAAAAAAAATAAAACTATTAAGACTGTTAATTTACATTTCATGGATTTGGCAATCAAGTAAAGTAATAATAACTGGTAATAACTGGAACAATCATTACCAGTCTATACGGTCTATATATAGTGGAAATGTTCACTGCACCAGATAATACGACAAACCTTTGATACAGAAGATATTTCTACTCTGCTCTAATCAAGGAAGCTTGAGACTCGGTTGTGAGGCAGAAAGATAGGGCGATTCTTCTCTCCAATTTAACCTTGCTGGCAAGAGTCAAGTGTCTGCCTGCTAATTCAGAACAGTGCACAGACTAATACTACAGAACATTTGATATTTATAAAGATGAACTGAATACCAAATGCAAAGCTGGCACCTATTTTATGCAATGACAATTGCTCACCTGGCACATATGCCCAAAAAAAAAAAGAAGCTCTATCTTCTGGGTCCACTTCCTGGTTATGCAGTAGTGTTTCTTCCATTGGCCCAACCCACAAGTTCCCACTCAGCCCATCAAATTTACTTTGTAATGACAGACATATTAAAGCACTTTTCATCTTGAGAAAGGTTTGCAAGCGTAACACCGTCGCAGTTCATAAAAAGAATGAGTCATATCCTACCTCTTTTTGTGGATTGAGTTAACAGTTTTACATATGTCTCTTTTACAATACGGATCTATGGGGGAAATGCTTTTAGCTCTGCAATGGAATATTTAGCTGCAACACCCAAGGTGACCACTAGAAAAAACTGGAAGCCGTATCCACTTCTAACTGATACATTCATAAACTACTAAGTAGGTGTCCATAATGATGAATTAACACCTTACAACTAAAGATAATTGTGATTTTATTTAGACCAAAGTTTGGTTTTTTTTAAATGAAGAACATGCACACAGTCCTTAAGACATTTTTTATTATAGGCAAATCAGAGCATAAAAACTAACAGGGACAACTGCCCCTCAGTCCTGTGTACTTGTTTTTTTCATCAAGTCAGATGGCGTGCCAGTCAAACACGCAGGGAACCAGGGAAAGTGGGAGTGAAAGGAATTGTGATGTTCTCTCGCCCTGCTTTGTTGTGTATGTGTGAGTTATTTGCCTTGTTCCTGTTGGCCTTGTTTTTCTTCAGAGACTATTTGATGTGAGATCCAAAATAGGTAGGAGAAGAGGTTTTGCTGGAGAAATTGGGCGCGAGGAAAAAGAACGATATAAAGGGGGGCAGAGAACAAAGTGGGGGGTAGAGATTAGTAAGAGAGAGAGGAGGAAGAGAGAGGACAGAAATATAACATGGTGGAGGTGGAGGTGGGTCATTTGGTGGTGGGTCTCACACGTGTGTGCATGCAAGTCTGAAGGAGGCGTGACAGAGAAGAAGCTAGAGATATTAAAAGGATAAAGATTGTGTGCTCACAAACCTTTGTGGTCTTGACTTTGTTGCCTGTGCTGCAGCTCCATCCCGTGAGGTCTGGGAGGACCTTACACTCCTCACCTTCCATACATGGCTGCATCTGACACCACCACTTCTGGGCTACAATGGAGGCTGGAGGAAGAGTGCGCAGTCAGTTTGGGAAAGACATGAATCATTTCTGCTCTTGTCCATTATATTATGCTTCCTGATTCTGTGATTGTTACAATGTGACCTTTCTATAGCATATTTTAAAATGATTTTTCTAGGTAATCACCAAAAAATAGTAAATTCACTTTTATTCAGTGCTTTTATGTTTTGGGCATTTCACATTCAGATACACAGCATGGAACACTTCAGTTTCTCCAGAAGAAGAGGTGACAGTGTAAGATGAAATAATTAAAAGAATGGCTACCAAAATATAATAACGAAAAAGGCATTGTTGAGGGATGAATGGAAAAAAATAATTCCTGTTAATGTTAATTGTTAAATGGCCCACACCCATTTTTGAAAGTGAATCTTTGTAAGTCAACAGCCTTTTCACTAGTTTTTGTGTGTGAAAATAAGTTTGCACTCCCCAATGATATACTGCATATAAATGTAATATTTCATTTTAGAACACACATACGGTACTTACTGTGGGTGCACAACAGTCTGAGCTTTTTTCAAGTTCATCAAATTAAAATACACCTCTGCTCTAGTGCACCATGCTTTACTGAACATTTTCAGCTTTCTTTTCCTAATGTGAGGAGTTTTTATTCTCCTATAACCAGTCCATTGATTAGTAAATGTGACCATGATCACCATATGCAAAATATACAAAACAATATAGACCATCATATTTCTAAAATGGTATTTGTTGAATGTGATATTTGTAATGGGTGTACACATTTACAGGAGAAATAAAAACATTTTCTGTTGTTTTCATAAACGCATGTTCTTTAATAACAAATTACGTGTTCAGCTCTGCTCTGCTTCCCCACTTTAGAAATTAAAAATGGCTCCATATGGAAAAAAAATATTGGGCACAAACAAGTTTAAATTTATTATTCAAACTTACTTTACCAAGTTACTTTACCAAGTAAGTTTGAATATATAAAATCATAATATTGAATATATATCCCACCTCTAATAACCTTCAGGGGAATGTGGAAAAATTCAAATTTTCTCTGCAGATTATATCATGACTATCTTTCAGCGATAAAGAAAAATTGTTGTGTTCTCTTTGCAGAGTTTTCTTTTAAATGTGGATTGGTGCTATATGTGTGGGGTTCATGGCCACAAGAGCTGTGTGAATGTAATCAGCACATAAAGCATCATTTGCATTTTAAATTTAAATATGAAAAAAAGGACCGAACTGGAAACAAGGCAGCTGGGATGCATTTTGAACTTTTAGGGTTTAGAGAGGATTTGTTTGTGAATCAAAGCAAATGAAATTCAATTGATGAGCTGCACTAACAAGTACATAACGATAAAAGTAAGACTAGACATATCAAGAAAAAGAGGATAATTAAATATAATTGCAAATAAAAATCTAATAAAAGAACACTCGCCACATCAAAATCTGACTGAATATACAGATATCTTAAATGCGTGTATGTTCTGAAGACTACTTCTTTTCTCACAGTCAGTGGTCTGGTAATTACAGTATATATTTGAGCATATAGCATTTGAAAATTGTTGCTCACACTTAAAATAAGCTGTATTCAGTGAGATCATTCCCACTAACGTTAGAAAGATAATTTATCTCTCAAAAGATCCCCAAGCTATATCAAATGGTAGCTGTTTAAGAGAGAGAAAGTCAAGTATATATAGCTAGGCCAACTTTCATAGTCATCATTATGTGGCCTGTCAAACCGCATCAGCTCAATACTGCGGTAATGCTCACCAGCGATTTAAGAGTTTGATGTTAAATAAATAAATTGGAAAGTGTCAGAGTGCTGTTATCAGAAATTATACCCTACCACAAACTGCAGATATGCATATGTATAATTATCTAAATTTCATATGGGGTTATCATAAAGCTTGAGTGTTGCTATGGCAAGGGTTGACCTTGGGGGGCAGTCCTAAAGAAGCAAAGCAGAACATTTTAAAAAGCGCAAGTTTACTCATGAAAGTCCATGAGAGTGGATTAATTCAATTTTTACAATATTTCATCTCTGGTAGGCATTATCAAGGCTCATGCTGGAACAGCTACATATTACTCCAACCAGGAATGGCAAAAATATACTTAAGGTTGTAAGGCTGGTCGAGCAAGAGTGTCAGGAGAGCAGTGGTGAATGAAATTGGGTTAAAATGGTTGTGCTCTGCTGCCACATGAATATGGTTGGATATTAATCGTCAGCTGGTCAGCACAGGCAATGATACACTGGATGATTTTTAGGCAGCCCCTAAGGAGTTTTTTTCCCCCCCTTTAAATTAAAAAGCTACTGACTGGATAATTATTCCGCAGTACCTGGGTCAGCATTACCTCCCATGAATTTGATGTTTTCAACAACAGTGCTTGGGCACATATCTCCGTACATAAAACAGCTAAGTTAACAGTTATGTGGTCAGTGAGTTCCATCAGAACTACTTTCTAGGTCTGGAAGCTCTAGAAATCCCACCTCCCACCCAGAAAGGTTTTTGAGTGTCAGCTTGGGAGACGGCTGTGTCTAACCTTTTCAGTATCTCTCCAAAATGGGCATTCCATCATCCACACTTTAGGCCATAACTAGCCAGCTAAGAGGAGCTGAGAAAGGAGAGTCTCGAACTTCCACCCCCACCTGTCCATGTACCAGCTGGCATTTCACTCCTATCCATCTCCATGTTCAGAATGTAAGGACTGCTGATAAGGTACGACAACTGCTTAACCCCACGTTAATGCTACTATCACTCGTTTGTACTAGTGTTGAGTGCTTCTCTTAGTACCCTTTATTGTTGGCTCTTGTGGTCTACAAATTAGAACTGTGGAGTACATCATCACCATATTTTGTGATAGCTGGAACGATGTTTTTTTAATTATTCATATCAGGTCATATCTCTAATTTTGTACAAGAATCAGTGTAACTGAATACTTGAACCTTTTGTTGGTTTCACAAGACACCATTTTATATAATAATAATTACACCTCCAGTAGACACCAGTCACATTAAGCAGCTTTAGTGTTCTAGTTGAACTAATGCTTGACCCTGTTATTATCAACAAAAAGAGTACGATCATTAAAACACAAGCTGTGGTACATACCATCAACACAGGAGGGCATGGCCCGGGTGGTGCCAGCAACCTGTCCAGGGAAGCAGGAACATTTGACAGTTTGAGACCTCTCCTCAATCTTATTCTTGTTGCAGCAGCGATGGGCAGCGATAACCTCACACGTCCCTGCCTTCACATGCACTGCGAAACACAGAAGAGACACACTCAGTGTATAAACAAGACTCTCAGTATCAGACAGCGTTTTATGTGTTTAGTACAACATCAACAAGTCAGCCTTGCGTAAGAGTGGGGAATCTCTCCCAAAATCTTTTTTTTTTCAGCATTTTAAATAAACCTGGCGTTGCGTTCACTGTTGACAACATAACAATAAGAATCAAGCAAAAGTTTGTTAGAGGCAACCATAAAACATGAGTCATTTACCTCTGCCTGCTCTGGAAAATCAGAAACGCACACTGAGAGCAGATTAATGCAGCTACACGGGGTGTTGTGATTTGGCCTTCATAAATAATAATACCTAACAATTATTACCACATTGAGGCAGGGACAAAATAAACACCCCTTTGCCAACAAAGGCAACATGAATATGATGTTCGACTGAATAATGCAGTTATTTGAAAGGGTAATCCAGTGTGATTATCAGATAGCCATGAGCCAAGAAAGATGAGTTTATGATCACAACTTCCAAAATAAGCCATTTATGAGTTCTGAATCTTTTTATCGACTGATGTGTGCACAAGAAAAAGCTTGTACACATTTAAAAAGACATATTTGGCTCACTCATAAATTTGCAAGTCCCAGATTTTACTGCATGGCTGCTGATCCACAGCTCCTTCTTCAATAAGAGGATCTGTATATAAAATGTATCTAAAGTCCCCTGTTGCCTTTCTACAATACACAGGGAATAAAAGAGTAACCCTGTGTTTTAGAGGGAGAAAAACAACCAATGTTTTGGTTGTAATATATGAATTTTATCACATGGTATGGAATCCCAAGCGAGCGTTAGCTACAATAATAATGATAGATGGGTGTGGGACACCCCTTTGCTTCTTCTATAGCTGGCACTCTGTGCGTGCAAATCCATACACACACTTCAATCAGACAGCCGTGTGCTTAATTAACAACAAGTCCACCCCGAGCATAGAAGTTCCCTTGAGTCAGCAGAGAGCAGGAACAAAGAAATCAATCTACATTTGAAGATCTGTGATGCCAACCCATAGACCTTTCATACAACAGCCTTTCATCAAATACATTAAATGCCAAGGACAAGCAATAAGCCTTTTCAGGAACACTGTGTGCAACTACAGTACATGCTTGTGCCTACATGTGTATGCGGTCTACAGTGTTCATGTGTTGTTTATATGAGTATACATATGTACGTATATAGTATATGTATAGTCTCTGATTATGAATGTCAAAAGTCTTTTCACACAGTGGTTGAAAGTTACTGCTATTTCATTACAAAAGAGTCTGCTCGTAGTTCAACAAAGGCTGCACACTGCGTGGCAACAACAACCAGCACAGCAAACAATGGCTCTGCTCTATCTAAAGAGTATTTGAAAGGGAGGCAAGCTGAACTGAAAGAGCCAGCATGAATATGTTGAACAGACTTACATTTGAAAAGTTCTTAATTTACTCGGATAATGAGAAAAAGACAAAGCAGCAATCCTGCAAAGCCCAGTCCAATTAGTACCTCAGTGAAGAGAAAATTCTAATATCTCACCTACTGTGCGTGCGACTCCTGTTGTTTTTTTCACATCCTCTCATTTACCTTTTTTGCTCCACTAACAGAGAGGCTAAGAGCACCCACGTTGGCCGATTGATTTTCATGTTTATAAATTCAACGCTTTGATCAACATAAAGCTACCTCCACACAAACAAGACGGCAATTTGCCCCAAGAGAAAGCTTCCTAGTGATACACAGAGTTATCATCACCACCAAATATCACAAGTCATCCAACACCAGCCTCGGGTCAATACTGTGAACTTATTGTGTATATTGCTTCCCACCTCAACTCGTTCTCTATTCCCACACTCCTATGATCCCCACAAGACTTTTGTCTGTTTTGGTCCTTGCATGACTTTAATCAAACCAGGCCAAATGACCACACTTGTACATAAGACACTGTGGCGTCTTTGTGCCTGAGGATGCAGAGAGATCTGATCATCTCATTCCATTACATTTACACTTCCCCAGTCAGACATATCTTTTTGATTTGAAGTTGACTTCTTAAGCAGGTCACCTTGCTTGCAAAGCTAGAAAAATGTCAGAAGTGTCATTTATTCTTTTCGGCACTTTGACAACCTGGCCTGAGATGAACATTGCGGAGATTGCTGGTGAGCTCCAGAGTTTTAGCGTTGTTTAAACTAATGCCTCTCTTTTTACCCCTTTGCCCTGTCGGCTTACCACTCTAATTGGCTTAAGTGTTTTTGATTGTCTTGACAGGACCTCCGGGAGAGCCTCAGGAAAATCAACATGCTGAACAGGCTCACACACACCCTTGGCCCAGTGCCTATTCAATCTGTACAATTAATCGCCAATTTTTAAACTATTATTGCTGGGACTACTAAAAGCACTGTGCTGGTGTGTTGTGTAGTACAGAGAGCATACAGACCAAAGAGGTCATGTTTTTGGTCTAGTTCGTTTGTCAGCAAACTAGCAGCAGCTGCTGTTCCGACAACAGGATTTTTTCATTGTGGTTAATTATTATTTTAAATCACATACCCACACCTCTGCACGACTCTGTACAAAGGTGCCACATTGTGGATTTTGTGTGATTTCAGGCAAAGTGGCTGACTATTGGCTGGAAACAAAGACCGATGCCCACAAATGCCCCCTACATAGCAAAGAAGAAGCGGGTCTCGAATGTGTCATGAGTGTTGAGTGAAAGGTGTTGCTGACTATTCACCTGTAGCACATACATATTTTTACATAATTTGAACAGTTTGGAAATGCATCCTGACATACAGTATAGGAGTTGCTCTTGGATATTTGCATATCATCAGAGAGATGATCTGCTTTGCCAGAGATCTGTGCTCACTGTTCTAATAGTTTTCATTATTCATGGTTTTAACAAAAAGCAGATAGTTGTTGTTATCCTTCCTCAGGTCTGCTTATGGTTTAAACCTTGCAGATCAACCTTTAAATAAGAAATTGAAATTGTTAAATCAGGATCCACTAACTTTTCAAGGATGCTGATGTTGTTGTATCAAAAATGCTACACAGTGCTGCTTTCAAATATGATATAATGAACACAGTCAGTATTGACTTTTGTTAGGCTCATAATTTGAAATCCTCACTATATATTGCATTTATGTATAATATTAAACCCAGTCCAAAACAATCAGAAAAATATTGTCTCTGGCGGATTTAGGATTATGTTAAATACTTTTGATGAACATTTTATGATATTTGTTTTAAACTAAACTGACTGGAAACAGCGTAATGGAAGGATAAGTGGAGCTTTTTCCGATACAGGATGTACAAGTGGGATTCAACATGAGGATGGATTTTATTTGAGATTAAAAAAGTGTGCTGTGAAGTCAAAAAAACATGGATTTAAAGTTTGTTTGTGTCTCTTTTGTTGATTACCTTATATCCTTCTATCATTCTCACTTAAAGAGAAAGTGGAAAAAGAGACATGCTTTTACCTGCATCTTGACCAACATGTGGTGCTCTTTATGTCTGAGCAGGTAACTGATGCTTATTGTTAACTACACAACACACGTTACTGCTTCCATTCAATTCTTTATCGCTGCGCTTCTATGCACAGTGATTTAAAAAAACAAAAAAAATACTAAAACAGGTGTAAACACTATGGTGGGAATGTATATATATTTAAAAATATTTAAAAAAATATATTTAAAAAAAAAAAAAATACTAAAACAGGTGTAAACACTATGGTGGGAATGTATATATATTTAAAAATATTTAAAAAAATATATTTAAAAAAAAAAAAAGAGAGAATGACAGAATAATTGAAAGTAGTACCCTGCTGGGAGTGAGAGAGCTAATTCATCTGAGTGCTTTAAGAGTGCCTGCAAAACCAGACACACATCATTTCTGCTTTTTCAGAGTCAAGGAAATCTCTTCATCTATTAGACCGTCAGTAATGTGTCATCCTTAGTAAAGGCACTGCTGGGTTAAGGGAGGCATGGATACCAAGTCTTCATACTGTGGGGGGAGATGGGAAGGGGCTTAGAAAAGGACAGAGACATAGACAAAGAAGGAAAAATGCCGGGTGAAGGACAGCGAACACATCATGGAAAGTGTAAACAATTCTTAAATTTAGAGCCTGTGATGGTGGATAATGGTTTGCTGCCCTGCTGGGTTTGCTGTGCAAAGCTAACAGCAAGATGTGGCGGGAAAAAAATGCTGTGCTGGAGTGGCTAAGAGAGATGATAAAAGGAGGGGTCATTTATGAGATAACAGTAGGACGCAGCGAGACAGATGAAGAAGATGGGGGGAGGAAGACAAAAAGAAATATAGTAAATGGAAGAAGGGCAGAAATTGATACAAGTGGGAAGGAGAAATACCACGGGAATGTAAAGGTGCCTTTAGTGCATTTATGATATCCACACACACACAGATACCAATTCAGCGCATAAGGCACTAGGAAATAGCAAAAATGAGTAATAGTGCAACACCAAGTCTTCTATCAGTGCACTGTAATGATTGTTTACAATTTCCAAATCAGCATGTTTCATTCAGTATGGACGTTGATAAAAAAAAAAAAAAATGTTGAAAATGACGTTTGTCAGCTGTGAAATGTTTAACCTTAAACCCTTTACATACGTGACCACAAGAACTGAACCAAAGATACAAAAATAGCAGATTTGTTGTGCTCTTTTCTTATTTGTAAACATTATCTGCCAAGTCGTCACTGGAAAACAGGATTTAGACATTATACACAGGTTTCCACCAAGCAGTATGGTTCAGTTCAGTACAGCATGGCACACTTGGGAAGAGTAAGTTTTCCCAAGAATATATTAACTACATGTTTAAGACTAAGAACCAGTTACGTTCGTATGTAATGACACCAGTTGTCGTATTAATAAGATATTGGCTTTGTGGGATTCATTGCCGTTAACTAGAGACAGATGTCAATATTATTATCTACATCACTCTTAACCATGTGATCATCACTTTGTGATCAAATTATTCTGAGGTTAATGTGTAACAAGTCAGTTAGGGTTATTATAAACATATCAGCTGGGGGTTGTAAATTCTGTACATTGTCTTTAAAGGATAGACCACATCAATCAATAACTGTTAATTATCTATAATTAATATGATGCATTCAGACTCTCATTCTAATTCATCAAGTTTTATATTCAAAAATCATAGCGGCACATTAACTCTGTGATGTTCTTAGTAAAAAGTCCCCTCACCGTCCACCATGGCGCAAACTGAGTTATTGCCTCTGCTCTCTGCAGCATCTCTGAGCTAACAACTGCATTAAAGCTTGCTGGGAGGACAGTGATCTCCTTTCAACTTCCACAACATTGGTGTTTGACTGGAGTTGCATCCAAATCCTCTGATTACTGATTGGTTGGTCGTACTTTTTCTGACCAAATTATCTTTTGTCAGACAATTGACGGTGTTGCTGTAATAAGGACAACACTCACTTTTTAATCCATCAGTTCTGCTCCTAAGATAGCAGTGTCTCCCCCTCATTTCCTGTCAAACATAGTAATCTTCAGTGTTGGTGGGCTATTAGGCTGTAACCAGTCATCTAGTGCTATGGGTAGGACATAGTGTATTGTAGTGTTTAGCACACTCGAGGAATTGTCTGTCAGACACATTTCATATATAAATACTCCTATTTCTGCAAATTACAGCAAATATTAATACCCCTTATGATTTAGTCGAGGGTTGTTGCCTGCCTGAACCACCACTGGCGAATTATTTTGAGATAGCCAAAGTTGCTTATTTTTAAAATAATCTGCAGAAAATTTCACTTGGCCTCATTGAGCACATTTCAGTGACCTTCTGGTCCAACTTCAGCCCAACACTATATAGCTGACACAGTCAAAATGACGCTTCAAATAACTAAATGTATCCATGGTGCATATAGATGTATAAATCACATATTTAGTATCTATAAATATTTAAGTATTTCCCAAGGGCCCATGGTGTTCAATTTGCATATCTAAAAAAAAATGTATTCCGAATTCTTGCAGAATTAATTTGATTACGATATACGGTTCTCAGTGCATGTGTGTGTGCCAATCAGTACATGTACACCCATGCATTTGTGTTAATAATTAGATTACATTGGCCTCTGAGATGGCACCATTCGCTATGAATCGTAAACACAGAGCAAATTAAAATTCTGTTTAAGAGGCTGCCAAGAAAATTAGCATTGAGAGAAAGGGAGGCATGCACAGTCGACCACTGCTGTCTTCTCTTTCCTCAACCTTGTTTTCAATTCTCCCCCATGCCTGAGTGCTTTCTGCATGACTTCTGCAACACCATCCCACCTCTCATTTACTGTGACACCGTTTCTACCTAATTATGGCTGCAATACATTATATACAAACAAGTGCAGGAAGAAATATTTACCTCTGTGTCTTCAAAAAAAATAGACGAACACACGCAAATTTGAATTAAATTGAAATTAATTCCATTTGGATATGAGTAAACAAGAGCCGTGAACTGTCTCTACAATGTATGTGTGTGTAAGCGTGTTCATGTGTACAATATGTGATTAGGGCTTTTTAGTTGACTCTGGTACAACTGAGGATAAAGTTAATGTTCCCAAAAAAGATGGGTCAGTGGATAGGCTGAGGGTAAGGTCCAGGCAAGTCGTGCGTGTGGTACGCATGACTAGACTGATCTATGGCAACCCCTCGAGGAGCTCGACTCCTCTAACACACTAATGTTCCTCTCTGTTATCATAACCCCTGGAGATTGTCAGGAGAAAAGACAGCAGGAAGAGCAACATGTAACTTGTCACATGTGAAAAGAAAGTGTGCACACACATATCGCACATTCATGGCGTTGGGAGATATGTATCTCATTATGTGGCCAAACAAATAGGCTGTTTAAAACCAAGCAACTGACTTTTGCTAAATGAATGGTGAAATTTTTCGTCTTCTTGGGAACGCTTTCCCAATTTAAAAAAAGGAATAAAACTTAAATATTGGTTTCAGTGACCAAAATTTTTTTTTTTTTTTCACTATCCACAAAAACTCCAGAAGAAGATTTATTGGGTAGATATGGAGGGTAACCTGGAATAATTTAATAATGTACAGAATGTAGCATTTTTGTGGGCTAATAGAACTGATGAAGTCAGTGGAGATTTAAATAACAGCCATATAATTTGTGTCTGTTTAATAAAATATCAGATTAGGCGAAGACTGCAGGCCATCCCTCAGCTCAGTGTCCCTGAGCGAGTGAGTGACCACAATTGAAAAGTGCTCACAGCAATAGCTCTTGCTCACATTGTGACAAAAACAAAGAGTGAAAGAGAGAGGCAGAAGCTCTGGAATCTGGCTTATTGGAATGAAGATTTGCAAGGGAAAACAAAATACCACGGAGGCCCACATAGGGGGGATCATCCTGTCAGCAAATGTGCCTTGCCCAAAATCTCCCGACCCACTTCAACACACACATCAGCCTGAAGAGAAAACAAAACAGCCTCAAAATTATCAAATAGCCATAACATTTCCCTTGACTTCTATCATGCAACTGGCTCTCTTTCACCCTAACGAGGTGACAATTGTGTCATTAAGGATGGAATGAGCTGCCTGCTAAATCCTCCATCTGTAACACACTCCACCACCCACCCACCAGCCCTATACTAATCATCCTAACTGATAAGAGAACAGCTTGTGCCACATTGTTTCATACTTCCCGAAACCAAGCTTCTGGTTCTGATCTCCATGCAGTTGCAAGGGGAATTACCTCCCCACACCACCAGCACTCCTCCTCCTGCTACATCTTACCAGATATTAGCCCATGTGACAGGGCATGCCTGGTGACACATGCTGTGTCCTGACGTGCTGGTTACGCCTGTCACCACCATCGCATCCACTCCACAGCAGACGATTTGTACTAATTTGTGCTTCAGGCGAGATATTAGGGCATTGAATTGGTTATAAATTGTTAATATGCTCAGATGTATTAACATAGCATTACCACTCAGCCATTAACCCTTGGCAGTGTGTGTACGTGTGTGCACGCATGAGCCCCTTATATTTTAAACACTGTGCTAATTGTTAACTGCTGACTGGAGGTGACTTTTCATGAACCCTTGGGGAACGTCCAGGTCTCCTTCCTCATCTGTATTTCTGTTGGTCAGTCGCTTGCTCTCTCACTCCCTCCCCACACACTCTCAAGTTAGAAAGCAATCCACTGCACGAGAGCCTTTGCATGGTTTTTCTCCTCCTACGGCAGCTTCTAACGTGCATCATTGTGGGGGAAGCTCACAGCCCTGCCAGCCTCTTCTCATGTCACTGACTGAAGTTAGTGTCTCCCGCTGTTCCTCTGCCTCTCTGTCTCTTTCTCCGTGTCATTCTGGCAGACCAGTATAGAGACAGAAAGACAATCAATGTGTTTGGTACAAAGGCCCCCACCCCCACCCCCGCCTCCAGTTTTGTCTTCTGTCATTCAGCGAACAGAGTGGAGGGGAGAGATCTATAGCACAGTAGCCATGTTGATGATGATTTCATTCTTTCTGAATTCTCTCCCTGTCAAAAGAATAAAGATGGACACTCGTAAACGTCGAGCTCCGCGTATTTCACTTTAACAAGTTGCCATGTGTTTGTGTGCATGCGCATGTGTTTGTGTGACTTATTGTTGTGGTTTATGTCGCCCTGTTGTCATGCTGTCGTTTCACAGATCTAGATGAATGGGTCGCCATCTCCCTGTTTACTCCCTGTGAAAGACTGGACAGCCCCATATGTTACATCAGTCGACTCAGAGAATGCAACACTGCCACAAAACGATGGTGTTTGTTCATGTTTCTCACTGCTTTTAGGACTGAATGTTGACTTTGGCAGAGGAATTTAGACATTCAACTGTAGAAAAAGTAATCCTGGCTGTGAATTGGCCTCTTGTGGGATGACTGCGCACATGTTCATTCCAAGTAGAGCTTATACTTTTAACAATTGTTTTGGTTGTTAGTTTTGCATATTTAAAATAAATAAATAAACAAGAAGAAAAACCTTGATGGTGACACAATGTGATTTTTAAAATAACTGCGCTAACTATTTTGCAATAATCATCCAACATGATGGCACATTTTGTTGCTTGCAGGCCTCCACATGAATAATTACAATGATAAATAATAAAACAGTTTTCCTCAGTTTCGTGACAACAAGTACATTAAACTCTAGTGAAACTTCCAAATTTGCACCAATTACAAACCTTAGATTTGACCTTTCTCTTCAGAGGAAACTACCACATCAGGCATGTTGAAGCATCTTCGTCTACATTTTGATATGAACAAAAGTGCCAGCTTTGTTGGAAAGCTTAGTGTAACCTATGGAATTGGGATGAATACACTAAACGGTTCTTAGATGAAGAGCATCATCAACATCATGGAAGCCAAGTATTGTTGTTACTTTTTAAAACCCCCGCCCAGGTTGAACCAGGGATGTTTATGGTCATCATTTTAATTCATTGTTGATTACTCATGCACATAACTTTTGCTAATATGGTGTACTGTTACTTGTTAAATTTTCCCACAGACGAACACAACCACCTTTTTGGTTGCAACTAGGGGAGAGATGAGTGTCCCTCTCCTCCTGTCCCATGAAAATCAAAGATTAGAGCTGAAATATGAAAAATTATGTAAAATGCGGTACGCATTAAATAAGCCCCTTAAGAACTGATAAATAACATAATTTGGTTCCTGCCAATTTCTGTCCCTAATGAACAGTCTTTTAGAGACTGAACACATTTAATGACACGATATTAATACAAAAAAAAAATAAGTTCTCTCTTTGCAAATACCAAAGCATCATTGTAACCATCATCTAACCCTAACCCTCCTTAGAAGAGATGTTCTTAAAACTGTGTTTGTTTATACCTGACATCAGAAACAGAACATCAGAACAAACCATGTACGCTCATCCTTAATTATATTGTAAAATAATTACTTGCTTCATTTCTTTTTTGTAAAGATCCTTAGTTCATAATTCAAACACTTTCATTGGCCATTGAACATCGACAGGTGATCTGATGAGCTCTGCGATTGGTGCGTTAAGCTCATCTATTCTACGAGCCACTCTTCCGTTGTGTCAGCACTTTCTTGCTAACTGCATTCATCAAGACGGATCATTACATGCTTCCTCTTCTCTCTCTCTCTGTCTCTCATCCAATCCCTCACTACCGAATGAAAGGGAACCCCTGGTGTCTCTGAGGCTGACTGCTAGCAGCGCCAGCAGTGGAAAGATGAGAAGAGAGAGAGAGGGCAGATGAAGGCAAAGCGAAGGAATGAGAAAAGAGGGAGGACGCAGAACAAAGCGCAGCTTGATTTGACTGTAAATGGTGTGAGAAAAGGAGAGCTTGTGTTGGAGGCATGATTCATCTCTGTTAAAACTCTAAGGCAATGAAACTGAAGAAGCACCATCGTCTAGCTATTAGTGCACAGCAGGACAAAACTTAAGCTTCGAGTTACTCTGCGGCAACATTACGAATCAAACTGACACCAGTGAGTCCAGACCAACACACCAGCTGTACATCCATTTTTCCATTTTGTACCATTCTTTCTGGGTGTTTTTGGGTCATGCCAAGCCAACGATCAGCTGTTGAGTGTCTGTGAACACCTGTTGCACCACTCTCTTTTGTGTTTCCCGCACAGTGGACGTCGTCTTTTTATTGTCTGCATTACTCTAATTGGCTGTTGGCTGTCTCTTGGCGTAGCAAAGGAGTCACATGAAGATAATGAATTGGCCAAAAGGCAAAGCCTTTTCAGCCTGCCGCTGTACAATCCATGTGTGATTTCTCCTTCATTTTCTACTCTGACCCGTCCTTTCTTCCTCGATAACTAATAGGCCCAGGGCTGACAACATCAGTGCCATTTTCATCTTCTCCACAGATGCGTCTTCTGGTTTCCGCCATTACGCAGGCACAAAATGCACACATGACAATCTAGCGAATGTCTTTGCAGTGTGATCCAGGGATGCTTTTCTGCCCTGACGTGCATGACATGAGGCAACTCAACAGGGACTCTCCGTCTTGAATAAGGACGTCAGCTTGGTTTGTATAAAATCCTTAGGAACATATATTCATTCATCTGGCAGATGGTGACAGGTGACAAAAGATGTTTTCTCTTGTTATAACTTAGATGGACTTCACTCAGCTCCGATTTCACTGGGACAAATTTGCTTCCAGTGGTGAACAGACTTGCCTTGCAGATTTAACCACCAGTTTAAAGTGACTTAACTTTGGCACACTGAGCTGTGAGACTCTCCGCTGTGCAGTCAGTTTCCTGCCTCATGAAAGTAAGTACATTTTATCAAGCAAAAACTGCTCTGCATACACTTTAATATTGGATTTTACCCATCAGTGGTTATGCCCATAGAATGCATATGCTGTGCATTTCAGTGATCAATTCCTTTGATTTTAATCGCTGTTTAATGACTCACCCACTGCACCACAGCAGCCCTCAACTGGACAACATCTCTCACTAACCAGATGAATTTTAAACATATGAGTATGCAGGACCTTTGAATGTCCAATAAGCCCAGTGTATGCCTTTTTTACATCAGCACATATCAGTGGTGTGTGACCCTTCTGTTGCACCTTAGGGAAGAACAAATTTGGATTTCCAGGTGAGCTCCACCCCATATAAACTTGATGCCTAATTTGCAGTCTGGCTGAAAACAGACAACTGAGGACCTTTTGCATATTCCTGTGGCTCTCACAACAACAAGCGAAGATGGAAGCGTTTAGTTTTCTGTTAAAGAAAATCACACCAGAGTCGTAGCAGCACAGCAAATATTCTGTATTTGCTTCAGGCAGCTTGTATAATTCACTTCAGATCCACCAGGGGAGATATTAAAGAACTCAGCTGCAGAGTTGCATTTTGAGAAGCAGAAGAAATACAGAAACATTCATTTATCTGATAAATGAAAGATTTTCTTAAGAACAGCATTTATATTAGTTTTCAATAAGACACAAATCTGCAAACATTGTATCAGGCTATCTGAGGAAAACTGTGGGTGGCTTTGCGGACATTTGCGCTCCACTGATTATCCTTATTTCTCTCTCTCCATATCTTATTTACATATACAACATGGTCAGTGTTGTGATATTTTAAAGTTCCAGTGTGTAGATTTAAGATTACGTATTTGCCAATATATAATATAATCTTCAAAACTATGCTAAAAATAGTGTGTAATCACCTAAATTGTCAGGATCCGTTAGTGTAGTCTGTTGCGTTTTTGTCTTATTAATGTTCATTGTTTTGTTTTTCTTGATAGTCCGTGTGTTGTTTCCCCAGGTCCTGACAGGTTTCCTGCTGTTGTAATTGTCCACACCTGTGTCCCAGCCTCTCCCCTCCCCTTATGTTTATAAGCTGTGTTTCCCCTTCCTTCTGTGCCAGATCATCTTCTCCTCTGTGTCAGCGTTTCAGCAGTTTTTCTGCTGCCCCTTGTGTATTCTGAGCCTTTTATTGTGTTTTTGACTTTTTGGATATTATCGCCTGTTCTGATTGCCTTACCCGGGTACCGACCTATTTCCTTATTAAATACTTAGATTTTTCGCCTACCTCGTGTCTGCTTATTGAAGCCTTGTCATTAAATAAACAACAATAGTGTATATGCCATCTTAAAATAATCATTTAGAATTGCATGGGAGGTGGTATCCCTTTCACTTAGAGTGCCATCTTGCACCACAATGTCACTATGGCAGCCGAGAAAGAACAAAAATGCTTTTTGGTTTCTATACTGTAGTGACATTGGAACACAACTAACAAAGAAGACTCACCCCTGTAAAATGTGACAAAGAAGGAGTACAAAGAGTTTTTTGTACGCAGTCTGCTGGAAGTTTGTCCCAAGTTTGTTAGCCTACATTATTCTAAATGGATTATCATACACAGATGGACACTGTGGTTCTCCTACCTGCTTAGAGAAGAAGGGGGCAGCCAGGCAGCACTTAAAAGCAAAACACCTGAGCACATTTTGTTAAATGTATTATTAAAAGTATTATTTTTTTCTAAATGGCATTTCTATTCAATTGTTGGTTAGAATGTTAAAGAGGCATTTTTTTAAATAGACATTTCCTAGTTTAATAGGGTACCTTGCACTTCATATCTTTGCAATTCCATTTTGCACACAGTTGGCACACACTCAAGAAGGTTACACTGCTTTGGTATGTCAATATTTGCTTGGTGAATAGGATAATAATGGAAAATGCTTGCAGAGAGAAGCCCATGTACAACACCTGAAAAATGAGATAAAGGTTATCTAGGGTTCATTACAATGCAACACAAAGTACAAATCGAGCTGAAGAACATATGTAGTGGGTAAAATCAGGTGAGGAAAAGCATATTGAGACCAAAAGTCACAGACAGAAGCATAAACATGAAAAAAAATCCTTTTCCTTGATGACACATCATACAGATTAAAGCAGCCCACACAATTCTCAAATGACTACATCTAGAGGTAGTAGTGCAGGTCATTTCAGAATTATTTCGATTACCTTCAATCTCAAATGTGTTGAATCTTTATTGATTTTCACAGAACTACAGCATGCTTCACTGCAATATTGCTTGTAAAATGCAACGCACAAATGCACACACAAACACACACATTAAAGTCCAAGAGGACGCCCAGTTATTTCTGGGACATCTCTCATAGATGAAAAATTTTAAAAAAAATGTCTATTAATCCGAACCAAAAAAAGCATAAAACACTCAATGAGGGATTGAGCGATTTGTGCTTTAATGCAGCCCACAGAGTATTTACAGGGGTGTTCTGCAAGGATTAGTTGTGTGAGAGGATTAGTGAAGCTGCATTACTGCTGTTTTATTTAACTCAGCAAAAGACTAAAAATAAAAGCCTCTTAACCACATTTAGGCAACATGAGAGGCTAGGCCGGACATTTAGACAAACATGTTTGCTTCCTCTTTAAAGACCTGTCCCAAAAATACACTCACACTTTCTCACACATTCAATTTATTGTACTTAATCTTTAATCGAGTAATCCGCTGAAAGTTGCCCAGTGCAGCATATGCTATGCAAGGAAACACTGTGTCATAGCTGTTAAGGCGATGATGTTAGTGAGAGTGCAGCATATGCAGATACTGGCAGGATCAACAGAGCAGGAAACTTACAGAGAGAGGAGAGGATTAATGCAGGAGACTGGTGAGAGAGAGAGATTTGCAGAGGCAGCAAATTACCGCTCTCTCCTTCTCTCTCCCTTTCTCTTTGTCTCTCTCTTTTAAACCCCATCAATCAGGGTATGGCTCTGGAGCTGCTATAAAGAATACTAAGGGTGCTGTCCACCATGCATGCGCACAGAAGCAAAATTACATGCATGCTCTTTACTATATGATGAGAATGACCAATCTACTATTACTACCTCTATCTCATTTAAATACTTGATTGTATTTTCAGCATACATTCAAACAGGTTGAATCTTTTCTATGTTCAAAGTCCTCCTACATCGGTGGTTATTTGCTAAATCAACTTCATCCATAAACCCTTCATGAATCAAATGGAAATGCATTTTTGCTGAATAATTACTTCGCATGAATTTATACACTATAGCTAAGTTTTCCATGCCCACATATACAAAGCTCCTATATAGGATAAGCATGTTCCATTCATTATTCCTGTAGCTTCAAGCATGTCAGCTCTACTGGGAAAATGGTAGGAATAGGAAACTCTACCTCAGAAGATAACAACATTTAGGGACCATAGACATGAAACCAAAGGAGCCATTGGTAAAGAATTATTACATATTATATATTTTTTTTTTCTTGGGTCATGATACACAGTTTCATAGAAATAACCTGTCCAATCATTGTTGTGTACAAATACACGCACATGGCCCAAGAAACCAAAACCATTGGATGGAATTCCGGCCTCTCTTTGAAGCCGGTCTCCAATATCCAAATGGTTCAAATGGTAACATCGATCCATTTGTGTTCTTGCCAAACATCTGGTCATTCAGGGAACCTCCTGAGACTGTGAATCAGAAACGGTGTCTACATGGGGAATGAAAGAGGAGAGAAACAGGGCAAATAGACCCCAAGGAGGCGTAGCTTTGATATGCTTAGACCATGTTTGGAAATTTCACAGTAACAATGTGAGTCATGTTTTCCAATTGTAATTCTCGACTAAATAAACAATAACCCGTTCACCATTTCGGGGGTTTTAGTGAATTTCAATTTAAAACTGTCTGTAAGAGTGAATATGAGTAAAAATATGCGTTACGTGTGTTAGATTTGTAACAGATTATCCAGTCGTCTCTGTGTCCCGCCTGTTGGACTGGCTTGTACAGAATCCAGATTTCCTTCTGGCAATTTTCTGATTTATAATATTTATGTATAGAAATAAAGCTGACTTGAATTGTCCATATGCATAATGGGATAGGCTTCAGACAAGAACAAACATTCACAGGAGAAGGTTAGACAATAGTCTTTTTTTATTTGTTGTTTTTTTTTTTTTTTTAAAGAAATGGCTAACATTAACAGCTTTTAGATCGCCCAAAGCTATCACATGATACTTTCACAGATGATAATGCTTTGTACAGTTGTCTGAGCAAAGAAGCAAAAAAAAATCTCACATATCGTGCACTATGGAAGATAATTTCAGGTTTAACAATGTTGTAAATGATATACCATATCATTAAATATCTAGAATATTGCAAATTAAATACTTGTTTCTTTAACTTTCTGAATCTTTGTAGTCCAGCATAGAACTGTAGTGTCTTTGTCAAATGATTCCATAATGATTATTAAATGTTTTTGAGACAACGATCAATACTTTCAGTTATTACAAAGTCTGCTGTGATACGATTTTGATTCTGCTGGATTAAGGGGCCTGCGATCAGACAATCAGAAAATATTAGGCACCTGATTAACAAAATCAGATACATTTCAACTTAAGAGATTCATATTGATATGAATTGATTAAAGCATAACTTATATGCAGATGCATTATTTAACTTTCAATAAATTAATTACAAAGTTACAACATTGGTCAGCCATCGATGTAATAATCTAGAATAATTAAGCGTCACCCTTCAATTTACTAGTTTTTTAGTGTTGAAAACAATTACTGTTTTGTTACCATGGTTGGCAGCCATGAAAACTATCAATGTCTAAAAGATTGTGAGTACTGCTGTCTCAATGTATAATGGCACAACAAATCCTTCAAATGAACATAAATGATCATAAGACATACTGAGTATA
>KV751391.1:273234-317824 GCA_001698575.1 Mola mola
ATGTTGATTATTTAATTTTGATTGTGAAATGGTCAGGAAAGAGTAGTTTGAAAATTGTTTGGTTTTTTTTTTTCATTTTGCCAGTGATCTAACTATGCATGATAGTTAAATTACTATTGATCTTCCTCGTTCAGCTTTACCTAGTTTTTCTACGAGTCGCCACAGCGATTCATCCTCCTCCTTCTTTTCCTGTCCTCTGCATCTTCTTCTCTCGCACCAACTAGCTACATGTCCTCTCTCACTACATCCATGAATCTCCTCTTTAGTTTTCCTTTTTGCCTCCTCTAGATGGTAGCTCCATCTAAAGCATCCTTCTACCAATATATTCACAGTCTCTCCACTGCACATGTCCAAACCATCCAATCTGACTTTCATTCCTCTTCTTTCAAGTGCATACCTCCTACTCTCCAGTTTTTCTTCCACCTACTCCCAGCTCTCACTACAGATCACAATGTCATCTGCAAACGTCATCATCCACGGAGATTCCTACCTGACCTCATCTGTCAGTCTGTCCATCACCATAGCAAACAAGAAGGGGCTCAGGGCCGATCTTTGATGCAGTCCTACCTCCACCTTGAAGCCATTCGTCACAGGGAACCTCACAACTGTAATATTTGTCTCTTGCATATCCTGCACCAGTCTAACATACTCATCACTCCGTCACTCCAGATTCCCTCATATAGAACCACAGTTCCTCCCTCTGCACCCTGTCTTAGTCTTTCTCTAGATCCACAAACACACAAAGCAGCACTTTCTGACCTTCTCTATACTTCTCCATCAGCATTCTCAAAGCAAACATGGCATCTATAGTGCTCTTTCTAGGCGTGAAACCATACTGCTGCTCACAAATCATCACTTCTCTTAGCCTTGCTTCCACTACTCAAATCTTCATCGTGTGGCTCCTCAGTTTCATCCCTCTGTAGCTGCTACAACTCTGCACATTGTTGTTACAGATCGGCAACAGTGCACTTTTCTTCCATTCCTCAGGCATCTTCCCACCGTCCAAGATCATGTTGAACAGTTTTGTCAAAAACTCCACTGCCCTCTCTCCTAGACACTTCCATACCTCTACCAGTGTGTCATCAGGACCAACTGCCTTTCCATTCTTCAACCTCTTCAAAGCTTTTCTAACTTCTTTACATAATTTTTCCAACTTCCTGTTCCACAGTTTCCACCTCCTCCACCCTTCTTCCCCTCTCATTTTCTTCATTCATCAGCTCCTCAAAGTACTCCTTCCATCTTCTCAGTAGGCTCCTCTCACTTGTTAGTACATTCCATCCCTGTCCTTTATCACCCTAACCTGCTGTTCATCCTTCTCAGCTCTCTCCCTCTCCTTCGCCAGACGATACAGATCCTTTTCTCCTTCCTTAGTGTCCAACCTCTCATACAGCTCATCATACACCTTCTTTTTAGCCTTTGCCACCTTCCTCTTCACCTTACGTTGTATCTCTTTGAATTTCTTTCCTACCAACCTCTTCCTCTGAATACTCTCCAATATCCACCACCATCTGCCCTTCCCTGTTCTTTTCCTTGACACAAAACCTGCCCATCACCTCCTCATCGCCTCTGTTCCTTTCACCAACAGGCCATTGAAGTCTGCTCCAATCACCACTCTCTCCTCCCTGGGAATATTCTTTACCACTTCATCTAACTCGCTCTGGAATTTGTCTTTCTCTTCCATCTCACAGCCAACTTGTGGGGCATAACCACTGACAACATTCATCATCACGCTTTCAGTTTCCAGCTTCACACTCATGACCCTGTCTGACACGCTTTACACCTCTACAACATTCTCTGCATACTCCACCTTCAGGATCATACCTACTCTATTTCTCTTCCTATCCACACAATGATAGCACAGTTTGAACCCTGCTCCAATGCTTCTAGCCTTGCTGCCCTTCCACCTGCTCTTTTGCACACACAAAACATCAACCTTTCTTCTCTGCATCATGTCAGTCAGCTATCTACTTTTGCCTGTCATCGTGCCAACATTTAGAGTTCCCGCTCTTGATTCTACTCTCTTAACTCTTCTCTCTCCGTCTCCTAACATAGTTCCCTCCTATTGTCTTTCGACTAACCGAAGCCCAATTTTCCACCAGCACCCTGTTTGTGTACAGCACCAGTGGTGGTCGATCCGGTATGAAATTTGTTTTTTTGATTTGCATATTTGATATGTCTCAGTTTTTACGCCGGATGCCCTTCCTGATGCAACCCCAACCCTTTGTGACCTCTAGTGGCTGGTTAAATCGCTATTGATAAATCAAAATATATTTTTAACACACTCCCAATCATATAATTGAACCTGAAAATAAAATTTAAAAAATCAGTCAGTCATAATGTTATATTTTGCAATATTAATTGTGAATGAGATTCACAAGTGAGATTGTGAATATAAAACTAAAAGCCTCTCACAATTTTTGATATTATTGTAAATATACAAGAAATCCAAATAAAAAGGCGAACATGATGACCACAGAGAATTATAGTCCAACGAATTTACTACCATACTAAAGGTATTCAATTCACAACTGTGGGAAAAGCGTTACCATGGTCATACATTATGTCAATGGGTGATGATATAGCTCACAGTTTTATATTTTTGTGTTAAAATGCGTTAAATTTTTAAGATTTATTTTGTAATTCACAAGCAATTTTGAAGGAGTATGTGTTCCTTGATAGACACAAGTTTTTCAGAATGCAGTTTTCTATCTGAGGGGTCGCATTAACTAACAAACTTCAGGTTCCAAAGTTAGCTCCTCTGGTCATCCCAGGTTCTAATAATAGGAAGTATAATGTGTTCGTTATGTGTGTTTTAGAGCATCTCTACTCGCTTGCGAAGGCCTTTCTTGAGAGAGCATTCCCCATCTCAGTGTGACTTTCATGTAAAATAAAGGTGACATAAAAGCAGACACAGAATGGGAAATTCAAATACATACTGTATATCTGTAAGACTGTGTTTCTATGAATACCAAAGGCGAGCATCATACAAACACATAAGAACAAAACCACTGTGCCGCCCACCGGGAAAATACTTCTGGAGGACAAATTGGAAATTGAATCATAAACTATAAAGAGCCAAGGTTGAGTTCAGCTGCGGAAGAAAAGAGAAACGAGATGGAGGTGGAGAGGAAAAAAGAAAGAACGACTGCATTAAATAAAAGTTCACTCCTTCCATCCTGCCCCTGTAGAAATTCACGCTGTGCTACCTGATAGAAATTTCCTGGTTTAATAGCTGTGAAATAAAGTAAAAGTTGGGAAGAGGGGGAAAGAGAGAGAATATAAAGCAGAGGGCCAAAGAGACGAGAGAAACTCAAACTCAAACACCAACAAACACATGGATCTAATGGAAAGTAAATGATGTCTTGCAACAACTGCAGTCAAAGTTAATTAGTCATGACTGTTTTTTAGCATGTCTCTTGTTAGTTCTTTTGCCAAAAGGTTAATCTGTACTACTGTTACCATCCTAATTCCAAATAGTGGCTTAGTCAAGGGCAGAGAGTCAAAAGGGGCTTTAGTTCTGCCTAAGTAACATTATAGATCTACCAAGCTAAGTCTGTCTGGTGTTGGCTGGAGAGCTAACTAGTAATGATTAGCACTAATGAATTCAATAAGAGGGGCCAAATTATCTCACCGTGCAGCCAATGGAAAGTTTCCATTTACACCAATTAGGGCAAAACACAGTCAGACCGTGACCATGGCACCCAGACACATACTTTTCACCATTACCTCTGATTGTTAAGCATGACTCCCTTTCTCTTTTTTAGAATCTTTCTCAGGCTCTTTGTTGTTGTGTTTGTCAATAAAGTGTTCTAGTAGTGGGTTTGTGAGTAGGATTCAGTTTGACCCATTGCTGGCTTCATGAAAATGCTTGTCTTTCAGGACCGTCATGCGTCAGGAGGAAAGTCCTGAGGCTTAGGCTACCAAGTAACCTAAAGTAAGTTTCAAGCTAAGTTTTTTCTTAGCTTGACTTTGACGGAGTAGTTTGTTTACTGCCTGAAATATCTCCACCTTAGTTAGTCCTTAAATAATACTCTTGCGCTGTGATCCATTTGACATTCTCATTTTGTAGTGACATTTCTAAACAGCTATTAAATAGATTTCAATGAGGTCTGTATGAATACATTTTCCCCTTAGGATGAATTATAATAGCTTACATGACTTTTTATCAAGTACCATCTGAATGCCACATACAGTATTTCTTAATCCTGTGAAATAGCTCAACATATTAAAATAGATAAATTACCATGAAATGATATTCAGGATTCCCAGATGATGAATCACTGTAACGTGAGTGATGCTCTGACTTTTCTTCTAGCACCATCAGTAGCTCAATTTATTTTAAAGTGTCCAACTATTTTGGTTAATTACAAAATCTCTAAACATAAATAAAAATTTAAAAAAAAATCAGTGCCCTTTCAGTTAATGCCATACTTTTTGTTTTGTACTAATTAGGAAGTAATTAACATGAGTTAATGCAGTAATGCAGTAAGCATTTAGTAATAGTTAATCAATGTGTCGTGTAGTCACTCATTAACAGTAGTCATGTTAACTGTGGAACTTATTCAACAGCTTTTTACCATACAATTAACATTAGTTAACCCAACGTTAAATAATGAAAGAACAATGAAAAGCATAGCTAAAAAGCCAACCCTAATAAACCCTGCTTGTCACCCTTATTGTAAAGTTAAAAACATGCAGTAAGGTCTAGAAGTATTTGGACAGTGACACAGTTTTTATAATTTTGCCTCTATACACTACCACAATAAATAGGAAATTAAAAAATAAAGTGTAGTCAGCTTTAATATAAGATGTTAACAAAAATGTTGCATTTTAAGAACCACAGCCATTTGCAGAGTACATTACCCACATTAAGTATTTGGAGAATTGACTGACAAGTTGTTTGAAGGACAGATGTGGTCTGTTCCCTTGTTACTTCCAGACAAATGAAACAGATAAAAGGTCTGGAGTTGAGCCGGTGGAAGAAACTCACTGGTATGTATTGATGATGTGACTGCGGACAGAAGTAGCAAGATGAATTCTGAGGTGTATGAGGCTGTATTGTCTGCTCACATTCATCCAAATCCTACAAAACTGATTCAAAGTAAAGACGGATAATGACCCTAAACATACTGCGAAAGCAACTCATGACTATTTGAAGGCAATATTCTTCAATGGCCAAGTCAATCACCTGATCTCAACCCAGTAGAGCAGCTTTTCAGTCAATGTAGACGGAACTGAAGCCACAAAGACACACAAAGTAGCAGCAACTGAAGGTAGCTGCAGTGAAGGCCTTGCAAAGCATCTCCAGAGAGGAAACTTGGTGATGTCCATGGGCTCCAGCCTTCAGGTAGTCATTGACTACAAAGAAATTTTATCCAGGTATTAAAAAATACAGTTATATTTATAATTATGTTAGTTTATCCACATATGTTTGACCCCCTGAAAATGGAGGTACTCTGCATACAATGGCTCCTAACCAACAAATGCCATATTTTTGGAAAACCTCTTAAATTAAAGCTGAAAGTCTGCAATTCAATCACATCTTGATTATTTTTGTTGTTGTTGTTTTCAAATTATTTGTGGTATTGTATAGAGGCAAAGTAATGTGTCATTGTCCAAATACATCTGGACCTACTGTATTCCTTATGTGACACACTATTAATGCAGTAGAGAATGAGAGAGTGAGAATGACTTAAGCGGTGAAGCACTAAATAAATGGCAAATTCCAAAGACACCTTCACACAGTTACACATTCACCGCGCACCGTCTGTCGACTTGGTTCTTCAGGCATAAGCCATGAATCATTCTGCTTCCAAACAGAGTGAATCGTGCTGTTTGGCATGTCCTTTCTGATTTCATAGATATTCATTTTCTGCACTTGGTGGAAAATAACACGTACACAAGCCATTTTGGATACTTTGTGATACTCCTTCAAGATTTCAGCAAACAAGCAGACTGCCTCTCAGACATTAGAAAATAGTCTACCCAAGTTCAGAGTGCCTGTAAGCTCTTATCAGTTACACTCCTGGCACCTTAATAACTGAATAGATCACAAGAATTACCAAGGACATACTGATTGGTGAAGGTTAGTATATGCAGATTTAGTTCTTTGGAATTTGTCAACACCAATTGTAGTGGAGCAAGGGGAAACAATAAGAGAAGTACAGCTATGGGCTATGTAACACCCATAATGATGAACAAATGGATCGAGCATAATTAACACGTGTCTTGGTGTGATGGGACTAGAGACTGCTGTCTTTACTGAAGACCATTATGACAAAATATAATGTTATTCTAATTGATACTGAGAGAGATTTTGCAATGTAAAAAAGAGTCATTTTGAACAAACCATGTACAAAAAGACATGCTTGAATTATAAAGGGCTTTAAAATGTACAAATAAGAAAAATGTATCTAAAATACTGAGAGAGGACTTGTTCTATGGAAAACTTTTCCATGTGATCACTATATTTTATTCAGTATATATGCTAAAATAGATTGTTAAAGGTGTAACTTGTATTAGATAGCCAGACTTTGAAGGTACCTATAAATTATAGAGGGCCCCTGAGTGCCTTCAGTTCTGTAGAAAATGTTCACCCCTTATTCAGTGAGGATTTACTGTGAGCAAACCAGAGGTGATTGTGGAGAGAGTAATCCTTATTTTGCTTGTGTTTTGTTTGAAAAAGACACATCAGAAACTTGAAATCAGAAGGCGTATGCTTGATTTTAATGTTTACTATAAAATAGATGTAAGAATATTTCCTTTTGTTTACTTGTGAAGAACTTGTATAACAGGAAATTGCTCAATTATATACATCTCCCAGATGAAACAACAAGGGTCTATCGGTCTATTATATAGATATTATGAGACAAGTACACAATGGGTATAGCTGCCAACTTCATTAGGTATCCCTGCAACCCAATATATAGACATCTTTATTGTCAACACTTGTTTCTTCATATTGTATTGATGGGGAAGATCTTTTTAAAATGTTTCAATGTTTATGCATCACTTTACTGCTGTAGGTTATTTACATGTAGCTAGTTTTAGCTTAAAAAAATGGTATTTTAATCAGTTGGTTCCCAATGTGGGTTGTGAAATGATTAAGGGCATAAAAAGCAAATTTCTATTACACAAATCTTTTTGGGAGAAATTAATTAAGTGAAACAATCAAAGACATTTTAACAGGCAATATCACTTTAGTGCAGCTGCTGTGGCTTTAGGAAGGCTTTAGGAATAATGGTGCCATGTTTTTTCATCTGTGTCATCAGAAAAGTAGATATTTTGTGAACTCCTAATTTAAATTCAACATTCATTTATTTATTTGTTAGGTACATCCATTGCCAGCATTTTTTATTACTTCTTCCACATGGCTAAACAATATTTAGTCCTATTAATAATAAAGTAAGGAATAACAACCAACGTTCCAACATTACATTACATTACATTTGACAGATGTTGTGAGGCGCAATATGAACCCACTTCCTTGGGTTACTTCCATCAAACATTGCAAAAGATCGAACACTAATAAATCCTCATTTTGATTTTCTGTCTCTCCTAATTGATTTATTAGTCTCTCTCACACATTCAAGAAAATAAATAACATTCGCTCGTCCATTGACCACTGAAAATAGTAGGAAAAGCTGGGATGTTAGTTAGCATTAAATACTACACGTTTTTAATTTTCACTTTAAATTTTTCACATGGCATATGGAGTCGTGTTGTAGACCAAGCATGGAGTGCTGTTTTACAGTGGAGCAGGCTCTAAAGAGGGCAGACAGCCTGTCTCAGCACATACCATTAGAGAGCTTTCTTTCGTGTGCATGCATGAAGGCATGTTTGCGTGTGTTTATGTGTCTTTCCGTGTGCATCTACTGGAGGCCTGTGTGTGACTGAATGATCATGTTCCTAAGAGCTTAAGAGTGGTTTAGCACATGCATCTTAGCCCTATACATCCTTGTCGTTACATCTCTGCTTCCCCTTCTCGTCAGACGGAATGCCTTTCAGAGTAAGTTAAGTTCTCAGTGGCCCCTAATCAGTGGCGATTTATGGTGATTACAGCCTTTAGACTGAGAATCAATGACTCAAGCATCTGTGGTGAAGTGATCAGCATAATCGTTGTTCCGCTTTTCTTTAAAATCCAAGCCAAGCTTTCTACAAGACAACTATCCCAGAATGTCCAGCCAGAATGTTAGAGCTTTTTGGTCTCGGTATAAAGCCTGTAACTTTCATATAGTTCTGTGATGATGTGTATAATGAAGTATGTGAATAAGAGAAATAGACAGGAGGATGGGTTCTTTTACAGATGGAGAGGCGCAAAGGCAGAAAAGCAGTTCTGTTCTGTTCTTGCACACATACACTCTCAAAGGCACACACATGCTTAGACTTCTTTTGCCACTTCTTGTCCCCTTCAGTGTTTCTCCTAAGGTCACCACAGCTGTTTTGTCACCACAGTCCACCATCCCTCTGCATTGGTGGCATGAACACAAACACACACATACTGTACAACTCAAACACATCGCCGTACATCTATGGACTGTCAGAATTGCCTCATACTGTTGATTGTCATGGACATTCCTTTTAACTATCACATTCAGCAAAGAGTATATTCTGTAAGTGTGTGCATTAATTAATTTTCTGCTACTTTCCTCATCAGACATTGGGAACAGTTATCTCCCTCCTTGTGACAATGATCCCATTGATTGGAAATTCCTCAAATTGGGCATTAACTTGCGGTTGATGATGAAGTGTTTACATTTTGGTGGTTTTTAAGTCATAGAATGCATGTTTTAGAATCTGGAGCTTTGTGTAGTCCAACACAAGCTCATTTGATTCTGAGATTTAAGTGACTGCTGTTGCACCATGTGAACAAGCTTTCTATCAGTAACTACATATCATTGATTTGTCTCTGTCGAATGAAAAACCAGTAGCCCCAAAAAGAGGTTTTTTTTGTTTTGTTTTGTTTTTTTTAAAATGAGACTGAAACTGTTTTGTTGTTTTTTTTTCATAAACTATCTTACAAAACAAACCCCAAACAATGAAACTCGGCATAGTTAGGACCTGAAATGAAAACATATCTTTTGGACAGTCATCGATATCACGTTTAATATTTTAAATAGACTTGTGTTAATAAGACGCTGTGATGTCCCACTAAGTTGGTAAACTATTGATAGCAGCTATTCTACTTTTCCACAAAGCACATTATCCTAATCAAATATTTTTCTTGGCACTATATATTGAAATCAGGATAATAAATAGGTGAATAATAATAATAATATTAACGTGTGTGCACTAGTTGGACTCGGTTCAGGGAAATCCTGGAGTATATTATCTATCCTCGGCTTAAAAGCTGATGTTATTGGGCTATTCAAAGCTACATTTCTGAACTCCCAGCATCATTTCTCTGTTTCTGCAAGGCACTGCTCTGTAAATATTACATATTACAATGTCTTTCTATCAGTCATTTAGATGCTCAACACTGACAGCTACTAGGGATGAATGGGGAAGTTCCAAACATTCAAACACTGTAGAAAGTCTAAATCGCCCAAAGTGGAGATACTCTTGACAGCGATTATATGAGTCTGGACATATATGGATGTAAACTGCAATTTCACCAGTGCTCAGAGAAATGCCGACCTTGAGGTGATACGTTTCACTCTGTTTCTATCACTGATTCCCCTGCTAAATTGGACACCTTGGAGTGAAAACCCAGAGTCCCAACAGTCCATAATCGAGGAAGGGACACGTACAGTGAAACTAAACCTTTAGACAGCCATCATCTGCATTCCTTTGACTAAAAGACTAGGGACCATCATTTTCTTGTTGCTTCAATAACTCAATTTTGAAATTCAGACATTTTACACATTGTCCCAAAACAAAATTAGAAATAATTGAGTTACTTTGATGTATTGCACCACCCTAAAACACATACACACAATCTTTGGCTACAAATAGAGCAAGTCATTACAGCAACCATGATTAATTTCAGTAGTGGTCCAGTCCTGTACTTCAGTCGGTACCTCTTCACCTTAATACAATTATATTTTCTTTACATGCCGGCATATGTATTCATGTATCTGTGTGTGTGTGTGTGTGTGTGTGTGTGTGTGTGTGTGTGTGTGTGTGCCTATGTGACAGCATTAACCTTGAAGCGACCTAAGGGATTATATTCAATAATTATCTAATTACTTGTCTGCACTTCCCCACTCAGACAACTTGCAACTGGATAATGTTGTAACTACCTGATTAAAACTTAGTCCACAATCAATCACCCATTAACGGGGGCACAGGGACGCTGCACATGTACATTCACACACAAACACACGCTGTTACTACCACTATTTCTGAGGAAAGTACAATAAAATAACCATGACAAAGAGGAGGTCCCGACCACTACATTTCTATCTCTTATATTGGGAATTTCCAAATAATCTCTCTAACCTACTGTTTTCAATGTTTTTGTAGCTTTGCACAGACCTCAGCACTTCAATAAATGACAGCAACAAACACAACACAACACAACGAGAGAGCAACTCCATTGTTGGTCCATTTCTTTTCACCATCCTTGTATTTATGAAAATAGCCTTGTGGAGGCCATTGCCTTGTCGAGAATGGCTGGCAGCCAATGAAGAGCAGTCAATCTTACACATACGGAGAAAAACCACACACACTGACATACACACACAGAACAATATTAGAGGTACTCATGTTCCAGCAAGGAATATGACATTACACACTTAAACTCTCACAAAGAGCCTTGTACTTTCCTAGAGGTGATAATATTACAATTTTTAAATGACTCCTCAGATGGTCAAAGGTCAGAGAATTCAAGACAACTGAGACTAATTATCCCTTTCAGTCATCTGTTAATGAAACATCCCTGTGAGGCTGATGTCTAGACATGCAGTGCACTGACTGCAGTATAAATACCTTTACCATCAGTGATGTAAGACATGCAGTAACAACAATGACAAACAGAGGCATCCTTCTCAGATGGCTGCTATTGCACATCACTCTATCACAGCGTGAAAGCCAGAGCAGTTCAATATCATTGTCTATCACATGTACTTAATCCAAGACAAAAATCTAGTACCACTCTCATCCACTCTCTCAGGAAAACCAAAATCAAAATGTCTGTTAAAAATGTAGCTGTTTTGTAGCTTTCTGGAATGTCTCTGTCTCTGTATTTGGTATTTGGTCTGTTTTTGACATCTATGGCCCTGCTACAACATCTGTCGGGAAAAAGCTGGTGTGAGTTTTTGTTGATTATTGGAAACATGTAAACTCAGAGATACATTTGTTATTGAGGTTGCAGTTGAAGGTGGTGTTATATGGGACTAAATTTATGTCATCAGGTCACATTACATCATCAATTAGGAAAAGGTTACTTGAATTACTATATTTATTTCATACGTGGCTTGATGCTGATACTGGATACTGATATTTATAATGTTGAAACTGATTGATTTAATTCAAATTAAAACTTTGATGATTCATTTTTATGATTAAACTATTGCTTATTCACTCTAAAAATTAAACAAAGACAAAAACAAAGAAACAGGGAAAAATGATAATCAAATTTTTACATAAAGGCATGGCAAATAATAATAATAATAATAATATTAATGTACCTACTACAACCATAAATCTCCTCACCTCTCCTCTCCTGTCACCTCTCTGACACATTTTAAACCAAATCTAAACACTAAAAGCTTCACAAAGACACACAAGGGAACAGCATGACCGCAGGCGCACTCATATTCACACTCGTATTCACATACAGGTACAGTAGCAGGTAGGATTTGCTCTCTTTTACAGCTTTTTTTTCACGGAGGTAAGTCATTTCCACGCACAGCTGTCAGAAGCAGAAGCAAAGATACCTAACTTTCACACGCAAAATGAACTAGGTAGTAGTAAGAGGCCTCAGGGCTCAATCACGCTAGTGACTAAGCCACTTGGCCCACATGGGAGGGTAACACGCACCCAGGGATTTCTAATCCATAAGACTCCCTCCTCGCTGCCTTTGCTGTAACCTACAGGCATTTTGGAGAGCCACCCCCTCTGATGGGTCTGAAAAGATGTGAAAGCCCCTGAACTGAGAAGACCTTTCTTGTTGGATTACTCATGTTCTCCTTTCTTTTATTAAAGAACCTTTCGTGTGTTCGCCGCAACCAGCCTCGGTGGTCTTGCATTTCATTGCAAATCCAACCTCTGCATTCCCTTGGGTGGCATGCGGCCTATTCACTCTAACTTTATAATATGTGAAAAGAAATTGGCTGCAGAGGCTGCCTGCAGTGGTAATGTTCAATAGATAAAATAGCATAAATACTGTTTAAACACACACTGAACAAGGAATATGTACTGTGCACACACAAATACTGTATAAACACATAAACCCTACCTGTGTGGCTCCTGTGTGCATGTGTGAGGGAGGCCAGACAGAGGGACAGCAGTAGACTCCACACACCTACTCCACAAATGCAAGGACCACGATCCCGCATTCTGTAAGAGAAAAATAAGCAAAACATATTCATTTAAAGGAGTTATGTACATTCATATCATTTTTTCAGCAGTGTGGGCTCCTGAGCAATGGAGCAAGCAGAGCAGCTGCACTTCACTATCAGACTATTCAGGGACATAATGTGCTTTTGTATCTCCACTTTTTGATCAAACAACTTTGCTACACAAAGTACCCACTGCGCAGGGAACATCTGTCTGGTTATTACTTAATCACTGTGCCACACTCAGGCAAGTTAAAACGGATTTAAGTCAGTCTGGTGATATTGGTGCTCAAATGTAAACTACATGCACAAGCGCGTGTAGTTTACATAGGTCACTGGAAGTCGAACTGGGTGTCATTCACACTTGCTTGGTAGTGCAGTGTGTTAAAAATCTGTGGCTTGTCTTTTTTTTCATTTTGACATTCTGATAAATTGACATTAATATTATTATGGGAACATGGGCGCACCCTCTCCAGTACCAAATAGTTAGTAATTAGTTAAAAAATTTGTAAACTGGGTAGTTTCTTTACTAAAAGTCAAACTTCACAGTCGTATATGGAAAATTTCAAATACAGTAACACATGCATGATAGATTGTGAATCAACAGTGTTATATAGTTTTCAATTAAGCATGTATCTGATCCACCAACCAGGAAATATATTGGTGAGAAATCATGTTTTTCAGAAGTTTTTTCTCTTAATTCTGCTGTCATTTCTCTCAACCTAACCAAGTTTCAAAAATGTAAAGAGGAAGTACAAAAAGTAGCCCTGCTGTTATGACACCATTTGTCTCATGCATCTTAAGTTTAAATACATGTTAATGTCGTACATAATATTAACCCATTTTCATCCCCAGCTCTTTATCAATATTTTGTCACAGTCCCTTGTAGAAAGTGGAGCCGTTGCACAAGAATTTAATGTAAATGCAACGTGAACGGATGACGTAACTTGACATAGTTCCAAAGCCAGAAAGTAACAGGGAAGAGTGGAGGGTCACACACAAGACATAACCTTAGTTCACATCCCAAAACGTCACCAATCAGTATGTTACGAGCTTGGTTGCATTTCTCCTGAAGAGAGCGGGGAGCTTAAAATGAATTCGGACTGTCTTTCTGTATATTTACACTACAATAGGTACCTGCTGAAGTATGCTATGGTTATTTGAAGCAGATTGATGGTTCTTATTTCTTTATTAATGGAGTATTATTGGATGTATTACTGAGCAAGATAATTAGCAACTAATGGCATTTAGTTTTCAACAGCAATTTGTGATGACCTTTGGGTGTATGTGTGTCGTTAAACTACTGTCTTAAAATCACAATGAACCTTAAATGCACTCTCATTTTTCTTTAGCTCCCCTTTTTAAGTCACCTGCTGTGTGTCTGCAGTGTATTTCAAGAATTACACTCAATCCACTATTCAAACCAGTTATTAATGCATATGTTCCTCTCCTGCTGTAGAATGAAGCGACCTATGACAGAAACAGACCAGAGAGGTCAGCCTTAATGTGTTAGATAACAAAACAAATTCAGACACAGACGTGATCATATATTCAGATATAAGGATGGAATTTAATGAAATCTGTGAAATGAAATCATATTGTTAATGCTCATAATGAATGTGTCAACTATTTTAGCGTGTAATATAATCTAGGTCTTAGAATGGATTATTATTGGTCACATTGAAGCAAATGGCACTTTCAGGTCTTAATTCAAATCAGAGTTTCACTCCAGTAACTCCCCATGCTTGTCAGTTTTACTAGTCGTGCACACATACTAGTGAATATAACTGATGTCGACGAGAGAGATAACACACTGCAACTTCAGAAGACACAAATACACACTGGTGTGCGCTCCTACTCTTTGTTCCACACTGAAAGAACTCTTAAAATGGCTGCCTACAAAATTTGCAGTATGTTTGTGGTATTCGGTATGAACATAAACAATATTTACACAGGAAAAATGATTGTGTACAGCAAACACACTCAAACAGGTGACAGGAAATGTCACACCGAAAAGTAGCGATGAGGAGGGAGAAACGGATGGATAAAAGACAGGATTTTGAAGAATATTGCTACTTATTTAGTTTAAGTTGCCTTTCATTTCTGTGTTTAAGCAGCCAGAAGGAAAACAATGTCAAAAACATTAGATGTCCACAGATATTCTTTGTCCGTGTTTGTAAACCTGGATGGCATCGGTTATTTGCCAAGAGAAGAGTAACACAAGCGAAAGCAATCCAAAGCTTTTGCAGCCGGCTCAGGTCTGAAAAACATCTGCTAACTACATGTGCACACAAACTCACATTCAAGGCAATAAAAAATTCAAATAAAAACACTGATGAAACATTGCAACTAAAAAGTGGGAGTCTTATTCTGTAATCAGTCAACAATATATTATTAATGACATGTTTTTTGTGTTAGTATTCGGGGCTGGGTGTAAATCAATGATGAGTAAACATTTCTAAGCAGACCACAGCTCTTGGACGCATTTGATTAAAGCTTGTTATATTCTGAGCACTGACCAGCACATAAACTTCTACGACAGCCAAACAAACCATCTTTCTCCAACAGGCAAAAATGCTTGGAAAGTAGGCTTGTATACATGTCTAGTCATGGCAAAAATAAATTACAGCAATAGGCAAATAAACATAAGGTTCAGCTTGTGGCAATTTTACCTGAACACAACATGTTAAGATAAAAACAAACAGGAAATAAATCTGTCTGAGATAGATCCAAATGCCCTAAAAACCCTTTAAACCACTGTCTTATTATTTGCGTTTGCATACTCTTGATCTTGTTGCAATTCATGAGCCAAAAACAAAAGAAGGTCGAAAATGGTTGCACCCAAATGGAGACGCTGGAAGCAGGTTGGTTCAGAGATATAGTTTAAATTAAACACAGAGACAGAAGCCGTACAGGATGTCAAGGCAGGCAGGAATCAGTTGAAAAGGCAACCAAATCCAGAAGGGCACAAGCGGGTAAATCCAGAGGAGAGTAATCAGGCAAAGTTCAGGACGCACAAACTCAAAAACAGTGGCGGAACACATGAAAACAGGGTATTCACAAGTAAAGGGAAAAGAACAAAGGCAGGAAGTGTGAAATAGGACAAGACACAAGAGAAATAAAAAAAATAAAACAACAAACTCCCAAATATGGCAGATCTCCCTGTAACTCTCCACTCCTCCAAGTGTTGACCATGTCTTTAGATTTGTTAATGAGGGAGCTTTTACACGCTAAAAAAGAGCTTTCATTCCAATAAATACCACCACAATCAGCTGCTAGTATAATAAAGTGGCTGCGAATGCATTTTGTGAACGGGGGATACTTTACTTGGAATGCTTCTTTCTCATATGCCAGCAAATGTGCAGTGCATAAAAAAAATAAATAAAACAATCATAGAGTATCGTCTGAAAAACATCTGAGCGGATCTGTGATGAACCAAACTTTCCAGGTTTGTTTGAGAGTGTGCCGCTTAGCTCAGTGCAAATGAGATTACTGAATATACACACACACACACACACAACCGGCTGGGTCTGAGTATGTGCTGATGTGTTTGTTTGTGCACACATTTTGGGGCATATATCTCCTTGAGTTTGTGTGAGCTCCTTGCTGTGAGGAAGTGTAAGCGTGTGTGTGCTAAGCCCTGGCTCGAGTTCTAAGCTGGGTGCGTGAGTCATCTGGATCTGCACCCAGGCTTTTCTGGAGCAGGGAGAAACTGCACAGCCAGACAGGCTGAGCCAAGGCTTTCTGTGGTTAGAGGGCATCACACAAACACAATTAAACACAAATTGTACACAATTTACTGTTGCTTTTCGTCTTTTCTCTCATTCATGTCTCATTCTCTAGTCAGCTCCCCTTCCCCTTCCTTCATGTCCCATCCCTGTATCCACACCTTTGTTCACGCTTGTAGTAAATAATTAGGAGGCAGAGCAGGGACGCTGCCTGCTTCCTCTTCAGCTCATTTAGACTCACAGCAGTGTCTGTGAAGAAAGTGGTGCCACTTCACTTTGGCTGGTTGTTTGGTCTGTCTGCTGCAGAGTGAGTGGGAGTGTAATATAGAAATGCATTCAGAAAGGAGCACGAAGAGACCAGCGAGCTCGCTTGTTCTCTCTCTCTCTCTCTCTCTCTCTCTGTGCCTGTAGGTTTGGTCTCTACATCAGTGTCTGAGTAAGCTGTGGGTAAGGTCTCATGTTGGCATACACACCCTAACTGATATAAAAAGGTTAAAAAGAACTGGAGAGCTGTAAAAAATAAATTTAAAATTTAAAACCCAATGAACCTGCATTAATACAAAAAACAAAAGATCACAGAAGTTCAAAAAGTGAGATGAAAGAAACACAGAAATTCAAACTAGGAAAATTCAAGGCACTCTTCTGAAAAAAAAAAAAAAAAAAAGTCTTTAATAATGAAATTAGACAATCCGTGTTTTAATAGGGCTGAGTAGCAACCCCTGATTAGTAGCACATACAGGCAGGCCTCTTCACTAACGATGCTACTCAGCTTCTCATTTAATGTCTATCTTTTTAAGAATTTCGTAACGAAATAGCTTTGTAATAAAGGCTCTTTTAACATACAGTGGGGTACTGGGATACACACCACGAGATTGCCAATTGCCAATTTTGGACCTAATTCCTCTCTTCGGACCAAAGTCAGCAAAGGCCGAATTATCTGATCCTTTTAAAAGATTGTTTTTGCCTAATTATCCTGTCATGTGAGGTGTGTTAAGAGTAACTTTATCCTCCCTGACCTGCTCAGAAGATGATTAGGGCCACCTCGATTTGAAACTTAAATATTAACGATGTTCAGTATTTATGATCTGAAATCCTGTAGTGTGTGTGGGGGCACCGAGGAAAGACGAGCATGCACTCTGATTGTGGAACGACAGCCAAGCAGGAACTGACAAGGAGAGGAGTTCGACCGAAAGTGCTACCGTTACCGTTATGGCTAACAGCTAGCCTCATTAGCTTGACCATCATAACGTCAGCTTGACGATAGATTTGTGTGCGTTTGTGTATAAGTATGAGAAAGAGAGATGTTATTTGATGTGTGATGATCTATGACACCATCCTCGTTCACTTCAAAGTCTTGTTTAACCGTGCAAGACTTCCGGTTTTGAGTCGTGACTCTGGTTGTTGATGAAGAGAATCTGTTAAAGTGTGGTGTACCGTGGTTGTCATCCCATTGCATACCTCACAAACATAATGGTTAAATCTGTCATAATTTGTCGTCATGTGTGGGGTCTCTCACATTTCCAAAATCGGTTAAGATTTTAATAACCATTTAGTGTGTGCCAAACTTAAGAGCGCCTTGGATTTTTCTTTTTGGAACTGTAACAACTTTGTAAGATCAGCTGCACATTCTTGTTTACATTTTCTGTCCACCAAAGCTTTTTTCTTTTAGCATATTTCTTGAGTTGTTGCATTGATTGGTAGAGTAGTAGCAGTAAGTGTGATAAGGAATGATGCTACGCATAACTTAAGATAACACCACATGTCTGGTTTAAGAGTTTGGATTTACAGTGAATGCCTCACAACATAGAGAAGAGAAGGATCACAGTCACCATGATAAGCATGCAAACTGCAAAACCTCAGACATAACCTGCAACAAGAAAAATCCAAACATCACAGATCTGCGGCAGATAGGAATATCCAAAATCCTCTGATCACATCCACTGGTGTGATAAGTGGTAAGAAAGCAGCATTGGATCCTCTAACCGGGGATGATGTAGCTTTCATGAAGCGAACACAGAGGAGCAAAAGAGAAAGAGCGAGAGGAGAAGGAAGAGTTGGAGAAAGAGTAGTGTCTCGGATGAGTTCCGCAGTCTGTTCCATCCCTTTAATTAGTCCCATTGGAATGCCCTCCCCACTCCATGTGGTTGATCAGCTTCCCTTCTATCTCCAGCCTGTATTTGTGTGCGTGTGCACGTGGGCGTGTGTTTGTATGCATCTTAGATAAAGCCGGACAGACGTCCCATGGGCATGTGAGCTCTGGTTGATCTCCCAATGCCCAAAGAAAAATGTAGAGGAAAAACATTAATATTAAAAGAGATTCCATTTGCTGAGATATCCACCATTTGGAAAATTGGATGCCCTGAGCTTTTAACATTACTTTCAAACAAGAAAATATATAGCATCACTAAATTGTTTCATCGCTGGAAAAACTGAAGTGGTGGTGTTATTCATTTTAACAAATGATTTTAATCTGTGCCATCTGTGTCTGAACAACAGAACAAAACCATGTTGAGGCGCATTCTCACTTCACCTGTCACACCTCAGTGTGTTTCATCGGGGCTGATGAGAAAGCTGCCAATCAAACCCCACTTTAGGCCAAACCATCAGACTAGGACTATAACTGTGGAAGAATACTCTGCACTTGTGGTCTGAAAGTAAATTAATAAACCACCTTTTAATCTGTGGTTTTAGACTGGCAACAAAGATAAACTTTTAATTTATTAGTAAATCCATCCATCCATTTTCTACCGCTTATCCTGTTAGGGGTCGCGGGGGGCTGGAGCCTATCTCAGCCTTTTCGCGCAAAGGCAGGGGACACCCTGGACAAGTTGCCAGTTCATCGCAGGGCCCACATATAGAGAACAATCAACCATCCACAGTCCACAGTCACATTCACACCTACAGGCAATTTAAAGTGACCAATTAACCTAACCCCCAGTTTCCATGTTGTTGGTCTGTAGGAGGAATCCATTGCGGAAAAAAATCTACAGTATGTCATTTCTATATTCGTAATATTGTATATACCAGAGGCATTTGATTAAAATTCTGAGTGGTCCACATAGAAAAAAAATTCCTCAAGCAAAGTATCGGAACGGAATGTCACGATATGAGATTTTGGCATCATGATTATTGTCAGAAGAAATACCACAGTTTCCCGCTTTTTAACGATTATCGATACTATACAGCGATAAAGACACACAACAAGCATTTTTCAAATTAACTCTATTTTGGTCCTGCAAATGAAATAGGCAAGCCTAGCTTTTACTAATGACATTTTTAAACATACATTTTAACATCCACTGTGACTGCCTTTTGAAACTAACCAATAATACAACATAAAAATACTTAATTTTAGAAGATCTCTAAAATAACGAACTAAAATTTCTATTATCAGCATCTATTATATGAATTTAACTTTCCTGGTGTAACATTTGGCTAATTAAAGATCATTTCTAATGGTTAATGGGAAGAGAGAGAGAACGACAGAGATTGGGGGGATGTCAGCATGACTCTCCTTTGGAGCTGGTCAGAACACATAAGTAAAAAGGATTTCTCCTCCAGCTGTGAACTGCTCCGGTGGGGTTTTCAGCTAGTTTGATTTTTTTTTACCTTTATACAGGCATACACGGTTGGATGAATATCTCGAAGGCTTGACGTGTTGGAACCCCAACAAGCGCACTGTGCACACACAAATCGTGACTCGCGACAGTAAATTTTACCGCAACACGCACAGACACACTGTGACTTGCGAGATGCATAACGCTATAGTATTGTAATTTTTACAATTCTAATTTTTACAATTCTTTCAGTTATGAAACTGCGACATCAGTACTTTTTATCCTACTTTTGTTTCTCCAACACAATTTTTACTATCCGCTCCCTATTTACAATGCACGCTGGAGAAAAAAAAAACAAAAAGTGCCAGTTTAAAGAGAAACAAAATATGACAATTATCAATGATTTATTGATTATGGGTCAGTCTGGACAGGATGGCGTGTGGATCAGAGCCCGGACCACTGTCTGCCTATTAGTGAAGTATGGTATATAATATAATCAAAAACCAAGGACACGTGCATCTCAGTTCACAAGGTACATTCTTGGTCCTTCAGTTGAAAACAGTTAAAACTGTATGTTGAGCTTGTACTTCCTGTTATAGGCCATTAAAATTACTTAGGTTTATTAATAAAATAAATTAAGATTCTGTTTCTTTTAGTCTACCAGAGCCTTTCCGGGTCTATTGTAAGGTCTATTGTAAAACACCAACGTGAACATTAACTAGACTTCTGACTATGAGAATTCATGGTAGTCTCAGTGGCATACTGTGCTATTCAAAATCTCTGAATCAAAAGAAAATGGAAGAGATCGTCTAATATTGCCGAAAAGCAGCAAAGAGGAATGGAAAAGACAAAGAGATGAAATAAGGAGGTGTGCACCATGAAGCTTTGGATGACACATCAGTGGCTATCAGCAGCCCATGAATATGCTTGGCCTATTTCAGTACATTTTTGACAGTGACATGAGTATTAAATGTAACAGAAAGCATTACTTGTTAAATAGATCCATAAAGCATTTACTTTTTCAATGAAAGTAAAGTTGACTCTGGCAAATTTGTTTTTAGCTGCACTTTACTGGAACAGGTCTGGGAACGGCTGTCAGTCACTATGTCCTTTGGGCCACCTCTTTCCAGACTGACATATCTTTGCAATTGTTGCCGTAAAATTTTGTTCAGGCATCCTCTGCTCCCAAATGGTGCATCCTAATGACTCGATCCCCTGACTTTTCCTAGAGTGCCCCCACGAGTTTGACATTGGGGTTTCGAATGAAATGTCAATTCCATTTGGCTCTATGTTTAGCTCTGATTAGTAAAAGTTAACATGCCAATGGGCTAATCACAGATAGCCGGCTAAAATGTGATAAACATGAGACCTGCATTTTAGAATTTTCGTTTTGAGCGTGTTGTATTAGCATGCTGATGATAGCATTTAGCTCCATTTACCACCTTTTCAAAGGGTAGAAAATAGAAGTAATTTGTACATCTTGTCCACGTTGCAACAGTGGCTGGCCAAGTGGAAAACTATCTTTGAGAGTGGAGGGGTAGTATAATTTAAAAAAAGGGGGATAGCAGATGAGAATATTCAGGGTCAATAGTGATTGTTAGTTCAGTTAATTATCACAAATAGTGACGAATATAAAAAAAAAAAATGGGAGAGAAAGAAGTCAGATCGTGTTGTGAAGTAGGTGTGAATCTAAGACTGTCTTAGCTGCTAGCATAGAGTCTAATTTCTTGGTTTAAAAATTGGAATATGTTTATTTTGTTTATCTTTTATACGCTTAGTTAAATTTACCCACACATACTTATCCTTTGTGAGCTTATTCCAGCTTGGACCAGGCAAAAACTCACAAACATGCAGAGTTCGACCACTTACATGTATGTATGCAGAACAGAAAATGTTTTTGAGATTGAAACATGTTGTTTAACTTAAATAAGAGAGACCAACTGTGAGACAAGAAGAAAATAAACCATGACGGGCTGCTGGTTTGAGACTTGTACTAAATATGGGTTTTAGTGCAATAAAAGTGTGGTGCCTAAATTAGCACACTGCAGAAGATGAATGAGAAAGGATAGAACGCAATGGGAATGATCATTTGTCAGAGGTAATCTGTGTACTCTTGTGACATTATGAAAGCCAGTGTTTGGAATGTGGCTCTAGAAAACTAATTGCAACTACGAGAGATTTCAGCTTGATTAGGCCTCCCTGAATCTGCCAGGATGTGTGTGTGTGTGTGTGTGTGTGTGTGTGTGTGTGTGTGTGTGTGTGCGTGTACATGTGTGTGTTTCATGTGGGTTTCATTAACGAAATCCGAAGTTTGGCCTTTGTGGATAAATTCACTCCATGTGACCTGTAGAGGAAGCCTGCAGCTCCAAATTAAGCCTCCAATTTAACAAGAATTGTGGAAACGCAACACTCTGTGTGTTTGTGTGTGTTGGAGGAAATAGGGATGAAAATGGAAAGAACAGGGAGAGAAAATGAGGAGTGGAAAGCTCTGAGCCTGTTCCTCCTCTATTACTTTGCCTCTTATCAATCTTTCACGAGTTAACTATATTCTATGACTTCGGCAGAGTGCACATCACAGACTTGGCATCACTATCTTTCAAATCAGCTTTTGCCTGCTGCTGCTGCAGCACATCCCAAAAGCTTGATTCAACCCCAAGGTGTCACGCTCCATCTATCTCGCCCTCCTCTCTCTGTTTTTTGCTCTGTCTCTGTCTGCCACTTGCTGTGCAAACCTGGAGAACTCATGGCACTGCAAGGTACTATCCTGATGTCACTACAAATCCATCGTCCACACAGAACACAGCCTCTACTAAAACATCCCCAGGTCAAAAACAAAGCTTTGCATACACACAAACACACACAGAGACAATGCAACATGCGCCTGCTGACAGTGCAGGTCCAGGTGGTAAACGCAGTTGTTTGAGCCTTTCTAGTCCAACAGTATCAGACAATAAAAGCAAAAAGGAATTGCCAGCCCTCAGCTAGAGGCATGAGTTACACCATAGCTATAAGCCGGTTTAACACTGCAATAATAACATCAAAGTAGAATACACAGCATACCACTTTTATATTTATCTATCACATTTGACTACACTTCAATTTTCTGCGAAGTTCTTGGGCAATAACAGGAAAAACACTTTGAACCAAATAAACAAATGCAAAGTGGGGATCTCTTGAAGCTTTGGAATTCAGGAAATATATAAAAGCAAAATGCAAATGGCCTCCACTGTGTGGTCCCTGAGAGAGGATAGCGTCAGGCATGGCAGAGCACTAACGGAAACATAATCCAGGGGAAAGAAATAGCTCCTTTAATTCAATTTCAATCCTTTTTTCTCTTTGGCGCTTCTTTCCTGGGATTATTTAAGTGCCAGGTGAGCAAATGCAGTGGTTGTTTTGCAAGAATAAATGATGCTCTTGAGAGTGAGATTAAATTATTTTATTTAACAGCATCCTTTAATGGCAACGCTGTTGGACAAGTAACACTAGGAAGTAAGGAGGTTCCCATCAAAAGGTATAGAACAACTGAGAACCGATGAACCTAAGATGTTCTGGGAAAACTACCTGGGCTGTGCTTGAGTCTAAAAAGTAGTTTGGCTAATGCAGGAAAAATGCAGGTTCTGCTTTTCCAGAGCACTTTAATAGCAATTTGATTTCCTCCGTCCATCCCCCTGACAGACAGGTGAAAGTAAACGGCAGTTAAACCTCTCCTCTCTCCTGTGCCTCCCAACTTAATTTTTCATCACACTGTCGGTTTCAGAGAACCAGCACTTTTTCTCTCCACCCTACTCAGCTGCTGTTTTTTTTTTATCAAATCCGTTTATGAAGTCTATTATGTTTCAACCTAAACACTATTTCTTGCTCTATAGGGCTTGAACAATTCCCAAAATACATGTTTTTTTGAAAATTACTCCAGTATGGAGTTCGGTCGCTAGGACCAATTAGCTTCACAAGGCTACACAATGCAACGGCTTTGGGCAAGTCAAAATGTAAGAAGTAGATCTTGTTTTTTGCTGCCAATAATGCTCAAAATTGTATTGCAAATGCCTTGTAACGTGGAATATATATGTACAGTAAAACATCTATGTATGTTTAACACGGTAACCGTAAAGATAAGATAAGTAACATGTTGCCATGGAGTGAGCAAGTTATTCTTATTTACATATATATGTTTATTTACTGATAAATGTCTCAAGAAGCATGAACTTCACTGAAAATGACTCATTTGAGCAACAAATTTAATATATATAGAAAACACACGACATGCATTAAGAAAAGCTCTCATGTTGATCAGTAAGGATTAGAAAGTGAAGTGGCTGTAAGGACTAATCACACATAGTCAAGAAACACTCAAGAATACTCAACACACAAGAAAAACACTTGAACTATGTGCCAAGGTTTCCCCCACCATGATACAGAAAAACTATTTTTTTTTATATATGCCAACAACTGTAAATGTTTCACTCACCATTAGGGCTTATGTATGTATAGTGGGACAACAGAAATTAATTATCAGTAGTTATTTTCCTGTATCATTTATTTTAGCATTCTGGCAAAGCAGCAGCTGCGACTTGGCTCACTGCAGCTTTTTAAATCCTTCGCCTCACACTTTAGGTTTGCTACGTCGATCTCGGGTATCAACAGACGCAGAGGAGCGAGACAGAGATTCTCCCACAACAATCCTAGCAGTTTTAGATTTCGATATTGAATACCTTTGTACGTGACCAAGATGCTGATGACCTAAAAATTAGATCATTGATAACAAAAACTATGATGTACGATTTGTTTAAAAAGGCGAGAACAAAATGTTAGTGGTGGATGAACGGACGTTCAAAATGATGATATTCTCTCGGTCTACTCTGTTTGTGAGAACGAGGCGATGAGCGCACACTGACTGTCTGACCAAGAGAAGGTGAAGACAAACTTCTGGCTAAGAGAGAAAAAAGAAGAGAGAGGGACAGATGTGAGGGAAGAAATAAGAAATAGTGTACGCACATTGTCTCTATCAGGTCTTGCCACCGGGCTTTAATTCATTGGTAGGGGTAACACTGCATGCTGGTAGTGAGCACACTGAGGCAGCAGCATCACATTAAACATTTTGTTTAAAATCAGTCAGGTGGGTTAAAAAAAAAAAGATGTTGCAGTTGGGAAACAAAAAATCGACTGGGTTCACGTGTATGTGTGTGGAGGGCTGCCAATGCTACTGGTTATTGTTTAAAGAGAAAAAACGCAACGCAGGGGGGAAATAGTATATTAGGAGATTCTACAATCCCCATTTTTTGCTGTTTATTTCCATTTTAGAGAAAGTGATGTTATGTGAGCAAATATGAAACAGAAGATGATGATTAGCATCCAAGCTGCGCTTGAAAATTTGTGTCTCAGTTTATAGAAAAAAGAGCCCGAGAAATGATGCTGCTTCTCTCCCTTTCTTTTTCTTTTTCCCTTACTCTGCATTTCTCCTTTTGACAAATTAACAATCAGGGCAGAAGTTTCTAAAGAACCATTTAAGAGATCACAAAAGGATGTCTCACTGGTCTCTCTGATGGCTTTAGATTTTATGTGGTCTCATCCTGTAGATTCTTCTACTCCTGCAGTTCAGACCTAATTGTCTGCCCTAAATGCATAATTCTGTAAATGAAGCATCTGCTTGGGTGGTCCCAGTAGGTCCATGTGTTGCAGGCGGAGGATAACACACACACACACAGAGAGAGAGCCACACGCACTTTACTCAAAAATAGTTTTGCTAACAATCCCCAAAAATATGCAGTGCCTAGAAAGTATCTTTTAAAATTCATGTGACTTCATGTAATGTTTCAGTGCATACTCAGGTAAAATGTTAATGGCAAGAAACAATGGGATATACGCAGAGAATGTATTATGTGAAAACACATAGTGAATCCTGCACGGAAAATTAATTATGGCACAAAAAGGGTCACACAAAATGCAGTCACAAAATAACACAGTAACAAGTAGAGTACAATGAAACTGGTGTTTGATACCAGAATGTATAGTGGGGTTTGTTTTTTTTTTATTTATGTTGTGCTCTACCCATTTTTTTAACCTTTTCCAGGTGCTTGTTAGTGCAGTCTGTGTGTTTGTGTGTGTGTGTGTGTGTGTGTTCATTTCCTGAAAACAAAAAGCACTGCCCCAACTTCACTACCTTTTATTTGTTTCTCCTCCCCACATCATTTTCCCATTTCACCTCACAGTCTGGTGCATAGAAGTTTTGCAGGCTCTTGTCCTACAGGTTGCCATGATTTGGTGTGTTCCCGTGTGTACTTTCATTGTGTGTGTTAGTATGTGTTCCACAGATAGCAGCAGAGCAGTGATGGTGTATAACTCATTATAACGATGCAACAGTGAAGCGGCAGCTAAGGTCAATGCAAGAGTCTGTGGTGGAAGGTGAACTGCCTTGACACACACACACAAACACACATAGACTCATAAATGAATCAATCCAACAAACACACCTCTAGGCCCATAAACATGTAGCCTGCCAATCTCGATATAACTCCCCATCCACTTTCCTTGCTTGCAGCCCATTACTTCTTCGCTTATTTTTTTTTAACTCTCTCCCTCCCTGTACCCCTGCCTCCATTTTTTTCTCCCTTCTTCATCCCTCATCTCCTACTCCATTCCTCCATCCCTCTGTCTTATTTTGATGTTGGAGGTCAGTCGACGCCCTTAGGAGGAATGCTGATTAATAGATCCATGATCACTGGCTGTAATTACAGTGTCAAATTATCTGTTAGCTGTCCAGTATTGCAGGCTCAGTACAGTGTGTGTGTGTGTGTGTGTGTGTGTGTGTGCGTGTGTGTGTGCGTGTGTGTGTGTGTGTGTGTGTGTGCGTGCGTGTTCTTTCCTAATGTGCTAGTCAGCTCTCCACAGATGTAGTTGCAATATCAGCATACACAACAGCAGATGGGCTCAAGTTAGACACACACACCCAGAAATCACACTCAGCTAAACAAAACCACTGTCTTGTGTTATCATTTATCATCGACAAACGGAAATTAGCATATTTTTAAATGAAAATTGTGTTTTCATGTTTATCACAATTCCTGCACAAACACAGGACTATGCAGGTAGTGTCTGCATAGTCACTGCAAATTTGACTAAGCAGGGCCGTCTATAGACTGCCAGTTAGTCTGGCAGATCTGTAGTTTTGGCACACACCATCATCCCAAAAAAAAGAACTCCTATCGCAAGTTATTGCCAACAGATTGGGGCGAGGTATTGACTTCTACACAAATCCCTCCGCCAGACGTGATAATGGACAACTGGAGCCACTGGGGCAGGCAAATCTGCAGCTTGGCTGGCAAGAATCAGAGGCAGACAGACGGACAAATGGAGTTTAGTTTTCCTGGTGGATTACATTATGTCTCTTTTTTATTCTATCTCACTTGTTAAAACAAAATAAAATAATAAAAAAAAAAAACGGATGATGTGATATGATATGATCCAATATACTCTTATGTCAACTGAAGTATAAGTAAATACTTATAAGACAAGACTCGTCAAAGTCAACGCTTTGGTCTCAGACAAATATACAATTTTTAACACCTAAGGATGTTTGAATTTCTAAAAAAAAAAAGCAATAATTTTCAGTTTATATGGCAAACTTGGTAGTGGACAGTTTCCTACTTATTCATCCTTTGGTGCAGAGCAAGTAGTGTGCACAGTGGTGACAGTAAACCAGAGGTGGGGTACACAGTCTAGCCATCTAACATTAATAAAAGACTTGACTTATTGAGGCTTGTCTTGCTCGGACTTGAGAAAGATTACTCAACCTTAGATGACTTTTTATTACACATTCACATTTTTGAAACATAATTGGGTGATTTCCACTGCAAAGCATTCTTAAAAGTAATGAATCTCTGTTCCCCTGGCTGTCCCTCCCCCGCATAGTGCAAAAAAATTACTGCAATTCAAATATTAAACTATGGGGGCACAATGCTAGTTACTGTTACAATCCGTGTTGGTGCCACAAACATTTAGCTCTAGCTCTTGATCTGTAATGGCTGCTGCTAATTTCAGAGCCTCTCTCCTCAGTGTTTTGGAGCAGAATGCGATAAAGTGGCTTGTTGCACTGCAGCGGCAGTAGTAGTAGATCATGTTGAAAGTTGGTGACAACTTCAACTGTTTCCATAGTTTTGGTTGATACATATACATTACTTGGTCTGAGTCATTTGGACATTTAGACCAGCCATGTTGAATCGTTCTCCATCTTTGGAGTCTTGTTGCCAAATTATGCTAGAAGCATGTTTCGTTTATTTTACATTAAAATGTGTCATGGCTACTGTTTTTTAACCTAAATATGGAAATGTCGAGAATTCCCCTTGACAAGACTTGTGACTTGTTCAAACCTCAGTAAAAACTGGACCAGCTAGCCTATTAGCAGGGACTGAAATTGGCCTTTTGGTTTCTCACCACAGTAACCTGTGACTTCCTTGAGACGTAAAGAAATGTGCACCTTCTTGGTGACTTGTGTGGCTTTGTCTCTCCTCAGGAGTGATGGCCTGACATCCTAAAAAGGGGTAAAAGCTCAGCTTCATCAAATTACAGCCCACTTTTACATTATCACAATGTTGTCATTTATTCATTGTAAGTCAATATTAATCAATAATTACTGATTCTAATTGTGTTATCTAACCTCTACTTTCTGACAGTATGTGTACATTAGATACAGAAATAGAGTTTGGCTGTTGTTCCATCTGACTGATTTGATTTTGTACATCCTGTTTTATCTGGGCACACATTTTCCTGCGCTGTCACTGTAGGGTGAGTAAATCATTTATTAGGCTTTGCTCACATGCATCCATGTGCCTGCAAGATAAAATGTACGCACATATATCCCAAGCATAGTACCCTGTCTCAATGGATGCATACACACAACAAGAAAACATTTACATTGCCAAAGTGAGTCTCTAAACAAAGAGGCAACATGGACACACAATGGTGCCACTTGTACACCATTGTGTCCTTAAATGTAAGCATTTCTGTGTGTGTGTCAGAAAGTAAGGCAGAGAGAGAGAATGTGTGTCTAGTTGGTATTCTGGGCTGTCTTGATCTGTTGTGATCACGAAAAACCTCTCTCCTCAAATGGAATACATCCCTACCTCACACTATCAGAAACACGCATACACACACGCACGCACGCACACAAAGAGTCATCACCGTGTTTCTCCACTTATGATTCTCCTCCTTGAGTCTAATTCAATCTTCAACTTATAACCTGTCTTTGAAACACGCGGTCCGAAGAACGTGAACGCAATTGGGAACAATCTGAGGCGAATATGTCTGTCCTATGAATATCTAAGAGTTTTTCCTATACAAGTTCTGCAGCAAATGCATTTTGGCTGGGGAGAGATAAAACAATCGCTGGCTTAAAAATAAGAACAACGGAAAACAACGGAAAAATGCTTCAGCGAAAACAAAGTACCAGGGAGAAGAAGGCACGAGGTATTCAGAGGGAAAACCAGAGAGGTTGACATTTTGAGATTTTGAGATTTGGTGGCGAGGGAAGAGGAAAAAATAAGTGGGTGCCAGGTTGTATTTGAGTTATTCCTTGTTTTTTTTAATTCTGACATTGAAGCATTGGAGCAAAAGTGTAATTGACAGTTATGTAGTATAGTGTCTGAAAGTACATCAACGCTCGCATTGAAGAAAGCAGCACTTCAGTAGTTGTGAGGTAGATCTGCATGATTCATACAGAGGTAAAAAAAAGTGACAAGAAGAATACAGACATAATAAGAATCTCTTTCAAAAGCTACTTCCTTCATTCTGTGAAATGTGTCCCAGTTAGCATTCTGCTGCTCCCCAAACACACACACAGCAGCTTCCTCACACACAAATTCCTCTGCTGCTAATGAACAGGCTGCTTTCTCACTTGGGATTTCTCTCCTTATGTTTCTTTCTGTCTCTGCCTCCACTTCATCCCTCTGTACCTCCTCCCCATCCTTCTGTATTCTCTTGACAGCTTCTCCTCTCCAAGGTTTGACGTGTGTCACTCAAAAGTAAGCCCAAACACACACACAAATATTGCAAGAAGTGACGAAGCACCTTTCACAAAAACAAGCCAACTCAAATCTAATGAAATACAATTAGCTCGCACCCTCTCTCTCTCTCTCTCTCTCTCTCTCTCTCTCTCTCTCACTCGCTCAGACACACACACACCCACACTATGATACAAACTGGTTTCCAGTCAGTGAATACATTAGCACATGCAATGACACCTCTTGTAAGTGACAGTGTTGTCATCTACAAATTGGATGAACAAATAATCTATGACGCTCAAACATCACATGATATTTGGAATTCGTTAATCCCCTGATCTGCAATGTATTCATTTTATTCATCTTCCCGCTGAACATGCACAAACCCTCTTATTCAAATATTTGTTTTCGCAACCTTTTAATCGAATTTGCATGGATTGATTTTCATAAAATTTTAGAGCATTAGGCCTCTTGCCTATAGATAGCTCATAATCCCTTTGAAGAGTGAGACATGCCCCCGACATTGCACTAGTTTAACATTGTAGTATGGATATGTGCGGTAATTGGAGCAACTAGTTATTTCTCAGCTTTTGTTGCTGGTCACACTGGTGTTTCATCAAAGCCTTACTGCCTCGGTGTCACACAGCCCTACATTTTGAGGCCGACTTCAAACAGTTCATTTTTAGTCAATCATATAAGCTGTTTCACTCAGAGGCGTTGTTCAAGACAGGTTGAAACCCTTTGAAAATGATCTGGTGCATGCGAGATGTGAGTTACAAAATAGAGAAAAGATGAAGGCAGAGAATGGATCATCATCGCTGATGTCGGTTGATGCAAAATACAAAGTAAAACTGGCTGTTTCAGCCCTCATCTTCAATTCCATGAATCCGATCGATGGGTAATCCATGAACCCACCCCCTGCAATTTCTAATATATTTTGATTAGCTTTTCACCCCTACTGACATGTGTTTTGTGCATCTATTAGACACTGATGTTTTATCTTACTATGATCATTTAAAACATAGTTGTCAAACAGATGGGGCTGAAATTAAAATGTGGATGTAAATTAAGGGGCCAACATTTATTGAGCAACGGACCTAAACTGACCATGTCCGACCAAAGAAATTATTTATAGAGACATATGTACTCACTGTCCCTAATAAATCTCATACAATTCAGACAAATCAGAACAAACCTCGGATAGGGAGGAAAGAAGAAAGAAGAAAAAAAAAGAAGAAAGCTCACATTTAAAATAAAAAACAGCATCATTAATTATTTTTTTGAAGAACGGGTTCTCTTTGTGACATTATTATTCCAGTAGTGTTTTACTATTTGCGTACCTGTGCGGTGTTGCTTTTGGCTACCTGAACACCCGAACTTAGTCAGTGTTAGATGCACCATGTCAGCAGTGATGCCTTAAACTTTGACCAAAACAAAATATGTGGCGGTAAACTTATATAAACACTATTTCGATGGTTCAATCATATGCACTTAAAGCACGAGAAGTAACCACCAGTCTATTTAGTAAACATTTCTGGAACATTAGTACCGCATCGCGCTCCCATTTCTATCTTTTACGGATAAATCTGTTTAAAATTTGCACATTTTAAAACCATAAATATGTGTTATATATCAGCAATTTTATAATAGTAATATTATCTCTACTGCGGGACATGATTGCGTGTTGACAGGCCTTGAGTTTGGCATGTATGATTTAAAAGAAGACTAAGTGATGCAAAAACGTTGCAGGTATAACTGAAAAGTTGACAAATATGGTGTCTCTCAACCTTCACAGCAGTCTGGCAGTCCACATTGTTTCCCTTGAGAATATTTTTCCGAAGTTATTAGATTAGTTATTAGAATTGTGATGTTGTGTCTCTATTTAAAGTCATTGGCTTTTGTTGTTCAACATACATAAAATTGACTTGACTTGTAGTAAAGGTATGTTAAAGTGAGTTTGCAACATTTTAAGTTTTTAGTACATGCCTTCCAATCAGTGGCGGTTTGTTTGGTAACATAAAACCAGTCAGGAGAACGTAGGAGCTTTTGCCAGTCTAAGACCCACATTGTTAGGCTTTCATGAGTTCCTGGATAATGTTGTCTAAACCGTAGTTAAAGCAAGAGAAGTTAAAAAGGGAAATCTTGTTTTTTTACCAAGTGACACAGCAGAAACCTAAATAAATTCCCTGTGGTGCCGATAGTGATAGCGTTGCATTTGCCTCTTCACTGGTTTTACAATATAGCAGATGTAGGGTGCAATCGCACAGAGTAGGTGACATCAGAGATGCCAGCGGAAAAATAATGAACCAATCAGAGATTTCAGAATTTCAAAGGCAGTCTGTTACTGCAGTCTGTTCTGTTACTAAAGTTTGGGGGATTTTGTACACAGTCTAAGAGAGTTTCCACTGACCTTAGAGAATAAAGACATACCAATGCATACGGTTGATGCATGTGCACAGCCATTTACACCACCTGATTATGTGTGATTACAGACTCCTGCCTTCTGGGCTTGACAGGAAATTAGTTCTACAGCTCAGCATACACACACAGACACACACCTAGTGTCCCACTGCCTCAAACAGCATATTGCCAAAATAAACAGCATCAGCCCTGTCAACACAGAAATCTCTCACTGCGAACAGGGGACTCAGACACACACCTGGTCGCCACATACACCTTCACAAACATCAATCAGCACGGAGCCACAGAAGCACACACTCTATAAACACATCTGGCAATCAGAGATGTGCAGACACACACAGCAGGGAGAAGTGGATCAGTGGGGTATTGATATTTCAAACACACATAGAAATTTCTGCTCTCTCATTCTTGTTCTCTCGCTCGCTCACACACACACCCACGCTCAGGAAACACTGAACAGACCGGATGGCCCATTCAGTTAGAGTTACTGACAGGCTGGAGGACAAGTGATTTCCTGACAGACATCATCTCCTTGCCTCTTAATTCCGAGCAGTGGGAGGCAGGCACTGACATCTGAGTCTGGCGTATGGGAGCCTCTCCTATCAGACCGTTAACATTGCCAGGCCAGAGCAGGTTAAGTTCTACAGCTCCAACAGTGGCTTGCATAGATTTGATACTGCAAACAAGACCAAAAGCAAGACAGAAAGGGAAGGAAGATACAGAGCTCTCGGTCAAATGTTGAATCCTTGAGAACAAACCTATTAGCTACATAGAAAAAGCTTCCCTGTTTTTTCTTTTCAACATCACTCATTCAGATTGAAATTTTCTTGTTCCAGTATTATTGGCAGACTCTCTAAATTGCATGACACACTCTGTCAGGGTCCGATAGTGTAAAATGTCTGTTGTTAAGTTAGTTATGTTATTTCCTGTTTTATTTTGAAATATGTATGTATCTTATTCCCCATGTCCTGTCAAGTTTCTTCCCGCGCGTGTGATTACTTCCCCGTCCTGATGTTGCACCTGTGTCTCATTGTCTTCCCCATCCTAGTGTACTTTAGCCGTGTTCTCTTTTCCACATGTACCAGATCGTCTCGTTTCCCTGTCAGCGTTCCAGCATTTTCTTCCGTGAGCGTCTCCTAATGAATGATCTTGTTTTGCTCCTTAGTCTCTGAGTTTCTGTCTAGTGATGTGGTACTTCTGTCCGATTGTTTGGATTACCTGTTTTGACCCTTGCTAGAAAAAAAACTGACTTGATTTTAACACTCGGCATCTGACTCTGCAATTAGAATCATCCAGTTCTGTACCTCTGTACAGCCAGCATATTCTCTGGAATATTTCTAGTATATCTATATTAATGACCAGTGTTGAAAAAACTAAAACACATTGAAACTGTCACTTGTGAAGCTACAATTTACTCTTCAGATTGGTCCACTGATTGTGTATTGTGTTTGAGGGCAATATAACCTGAAAATCACAGTATCACAAATTGCAATCGCGCTGCAATTTGTGGTAGCAGTGGTAGTAGTGAAAGTGTATATAAACCGCAGCAATCCAAACAGACAACAATATGTAACCAAATCAGTAATTTCCATTAGCACATGCAATGACACCTGTTTGCGTCATGTGGAGTGGAATAGCTGATGAATGGTAAATGGACAAGTTTACTGACTCTTTAAATCGTTTTTACAACATTTCATACACACACATTCTTACACTGACTGCAAAGATTATGATCTGAGGCAACCTGCTTTTCAAGAGCTGTAACAACATTTTTTGTGTTTTCCACGCAAAGACAAACGTTATTCCTCCATTAAGTGCACCTTAAAAAGATGATCAGCCCTTGATGTAAGAAAAACAAAAATCATTTATTTTGATGTCGTGGGAATTTTTGAAATAAAGTGTCAAAAACATGTGACTGAATATAATCCTGGATTATTGTGATTATGCTGCCCATTATCTTCCTGTCTTGAAATGGGATTGCAATAAGACTTTAGTCTGGGGAAGTTGCTTTGATGTGGCATGGGATTATGGCAAGCATTAATCATAGGGCAGTATCACCACCCTCACAATCCCACAGCTCTACCCAGGCCAGGAGAAGGAAGACCCACCGCGTGTTCCTGCGACACCTGCTGCAAGGGTCAATCAGCCAGGGGTGCCACGTCTGTTAGGGCCAGAGTGAGCCGGGTAGCTGGTCACCAAGCAGTGTAATCTCCAACAGACTCCCACCACCTGGCTCTACTGGCTCCACATCAAGACCAGCAGTCCTCCAGTCTGCCAGCTCCTACTGTCATGTTGCAGAAGTTTTACCATGGATGGAAGGCGCACACAAATGGAGCATTTAAGCTATTTTTGAAACTCCATCTCTTTAAAAAAAAAAACTGGCAACATCAACTACTATATACCCCGGAGTATGGCAAGGTGCAGTTGAACTCATGGTTGACCCATAGACTACACTGCTGCATATGTGTGTGAATACATGAACACTTGCCTGAAGGGGGGATTTGCCCTCGGGTCTTTGATTACAAGTTAAAAGTCAGGCTTTTCAATATGACTCAAGTCTTAGGTTCCCCTTTAGCACTATAGCATGTGGTTTGTTGTCAAATCTTCCATCTGTTAGATGAGGACTTATATTTTTGGCTGCCCACTCCGTTTTTATAAATGTGTGCTGCACATTTGTTTTTATGTTTCTGAATGTGGAATAAGGACAACCATTTAAGGCTTAGCCCTAAAAGGAGGCTGATGAAAACAACAGAAAAGCTTTTCTTGGTTTTGTAGAATAATACAGATCATATTTTGGATCAGAGATATAAATGGCTGCACTGGACTGCATAACCAACCGGAATCTGTGAGAAAAATTTGGGCACAGCAGCTTAATTTCCCTATCCTCCAAATCCTTCGTTCAGCACATTGTCAGCCTTTGTATACACACACACACACACACACACACACACACACACACACACACAGACAAAACAATGATTTTCACACATACCCAAACAATTACCCATTCCTGAACACCCACACACATGCACACACACGTCTTTTTAAGATGTATAACTAAAGGATTATTCAGTCTTCTTTATTATCCCACAGTTCCCATTCAAATGTATGAGTGTAAGTCCTTAGCATTTCTGCTAGGCAACAAGAAGTAACACTGCATGCAGTCAAGCAAGCACATAATATGAATTCATCAAGCAGTCCACATCTGTAGGATTGCTGTGAGTGCAAAGACGAATCAAATCCAACTCATATCATCACTGACAACACACAAAAAGACAATCAAGCACAACTGGTGCAACTAATGAGCATTTTCATGGATGGTTAATCAAATATGTCAACACTCAATAAATACGCAAATGCAAAAACTACACATTACTGTGCTTTTAAACGCTATTCTGCCAGACAAAGCAATAACCCTCAATTTTTGTTATTTTTACTTAGCACCTGCCTCATAAGATTAACAATTGAAATGGCTGTGAATCAATGTTTCAGGTTTGATATTCAGCACATGTCATCTATAATTGCAATCTATGATTGCTTAGGAAAATCTTCATTAACATTCATGCCAATAAATTAAGCTAAATTTGCTGATTTAAATTAAAACATGTGCAGTGTAGAAACAGGAGAGACAAGCCTGTCCGTCATCACCCAGCCCCACGTCTGTTTTCTCACTCCATTTTGTTTCCCTCATTTTACTCTATACACTTTCATGAATCATGATTATTAAGCACAAAGGGAAAATATTTTAGTCAAAGTTGTTTTTTTGTTTTGTTTTGTTTTTTTTTTTACCAAAAAGAGTCTCGCTGAGCAGAGAAAGCTCACACCAAGCACTCTCGCATGATACCTGATAACATTTCCGTGACTCAACATTAAACAAATGAAGGTCGTATATTTTTGTTACACTCATCCACCAATTGAAAACAGAAGGGCCACAGTCAGAGAAATGGAGAAGCCAGACTGAAATAGATGAGCATAAGACAACAAAAGAAGCCAAGTGGCACTGAGTCATAAAGAAAGGAGGACAAACAGCGAAAGAGAGAGAAATAGTTAGTAGGATGGGGACCTTGAAGAGCTTCCCTGAACACGAAGGGTTAGCGAGGCATCGGCACTTGGCAGTCAATTCAAAGCAGCATTCGCAAATTTGAACTCTAAATCAAATTTTAACAGTGTGTACAAACGGACTCGTGCACACGGGCCCAAAAAAAATACATACATGCAGAAGCAATCACGAAGAAGCAGACAGTACCAGACACTTTGTAGTAGACCTGTGCTGTGAGCAAGATGAAAGCTTTTCACTGCTTATGCTTGGTCAGAGTCAGGCCTGACACAGAAACTGTGTATGTGTGCAGATGTGTGGTAGTGTGGGCCCATTGCTGTGTTTCTTTAATGAGCTCAGTTTACACACTCCGTTAATTGGCTGCCACAAGAAAGGATCGTCCAAGATCTACAGACACACAAACACAGACACACGCATAAAATATACACGCATACACATCTCCATTTCACTGTGCTTATTTATTCATGTATTAGTTAGTTTGTTCCACTAGGTTCACTTGCAGCCTGCTGTAGTAATTGCCACTATATTCCCTGCATTGATTTCCACTCCAACTACAATGCACACTCTCCCTCTCACTCACACACAAGCATGCATACACAGCCAACTCCCTAGAAGTATCTTTTCCTTGCTAGTCCGCTTTTGTATGTAACAAAGCAGGTGCAAATTGTATTCTCACTCAATTTATCTATCCATTTTCCTGTATCTTCCTAACATATATTCATTTGTGACAAGGAGACAGGTGAGACAGAAAGAACCACACACATTCTAATTAAAGTATCTGGGAGACGAAGAGAGGAAAGAGCTTTCTTTCAGCGCAACCCTCATCACGTCAGCTGCGAAAATAGCATCAACCCCACAATCCCGGGCAGTGTTGGGTCTGCTTGCAGCTCTGGGATTGTTTCTGGTGAGCAATAGGAGGTACAGTGGAGAGATTTCACTGTTGCTTCACAACAAACACAGAGCGGCCCTGCGTCCGCATGGGCATTCTGTTCAAGCTGGATGTGATAGTGCGTTCAGAGAGGACGGTGTGTGTGAGAGAGGGAGAGAGCCATGCTAAACATGATTACAGATGGGAATGGTGTATGTCCGTCTAAATACGTGCGTGTGAGTGTGTGTGTGTATGGGCAGGCAGGACAGGAGGTCTGCTGGGAGAGATAACTGCTCAAATCTGTCCTCTCCTTTTCACTCACACCCTTCTGCTCAGACCTCTAAAAGCTTACCCTTAGGCTTACCCTATACACACACACACACACACACACACACACAGATGACACAAGCACACAACCCACACACATACGCAGAAAAACAGGATCCTCATATCAACCCTATATCCCATACTCCCATTCTCACAAACCCACAGCGGTTGTGCTTGATTTCAGAGATGGACATGGACGGACGAGAAAAAGAGGGATGGACAACAAGTGCATTAGCATTCTGTCCAGTCTGGGTTATCATCTATTAATGAAGCCAAAGTTAACACATGCACGCACATATGCACTCACTTGGACTAGTAAGCACACACACACATTCTCAGAGAGGAAGTTGGAGAGGTGTTGTTTAATAGTTGGAGACGATGATTTAATGGTAACATTGGCACAAGGAGAGTTGAGTTACCCCAATAAAAATATTTAAATATCACAACTTCTGCAGGTAAATATGCAACATGAAAGTCTGAGGAAGAGTCTTCAAAGCTACCGTTGCAGATCTCCATTTTTAGTTTATCCCCTGTGTTTTCTTAGCACCTGTGCTTGCTTTGCAGTGACCCATTGCCCTCCCTTCCCCTCCTTCATCCCATGAACAAACAACCCCATGTCAGATGGATTTCTCTACACCATGCCTCATTGCATTTTCACTTCTTTTCCCAACACCTTTGGGGGTGAAAAGAGCCAGGCAATGTCAAGGAGATTCTTGAAATCAACATTTCCTCATGCCGGGAACACTCCACTGTGAACAGTTCTGTTTGAAAGCAGCAGAGTAGTCTGGACAGGAAACCTGAGGGCAGCACTGTCATGATGTAGATGGCATATTTACAGTGAGGAATGACTGTGATCTGATGAATTCATGACCTGCATGCAAAGTGGATTACAGTGACCACTGCAAGTAAACATCTTTTTTTTCCAGGCGTTGGCATCATTACTGCAGCTCCGCGGACAGCTTCCTCTCTGTATTCTGCTGCACAGGTCCGCACAAGCAATTCAGCTTCAGCCACTGAAAATGCACACACTGCAAACAATAACAACAGCATGACCTACACAATAGGTGCCGCAAATACCACAATAAAACACATCACTATCGAAAATCAAATACAGAAATGACTCCAGAGGACTCTAAAGTGCTAAGCCCAGTTGGGACACTTGTTGCTTCAGTGTGTGACTTTTATGTCATCTACTCATTTTTATGTTGTGACGAGTTAGCTCGATGTTGAGATTCTCTTTGGGAGTGATGAGGATGGACAGGATTAGGAACGAGCACATCAGACGGACAGCACAGGTCGAACGTGTTGGAGACAAAGTTAGAGAGGCCAGATTGAGATGGTTTGGACATGTGCAGAGGAGGGACAGTGAATATATTGGTAGAAGGATGGAGCTACCAGGCAGGAGGGCAAAGAGGAAGAACAAAAAGGGGATTCCTGGATGTGGTGAGAGAGGACATGCAGATAGCTGGTGTGAAGAAGAAGAAGATGCATAGACAGGGAGAGATGGAGGAGGAGGATTCGCTGTGGCGACTCGTAGAAAATACTAAAGTCAAAAGAGAAAAAAGAGAAGGAAGAATGAAGGGTCAGGAAAGGTAAAAAAATTCTCTCTCTCCCTGTCTCAGGAATCATTGAAACCTAGTGCAACTAACTGAAATTCAGTGGTGTTATAATTCAATTCATATTGTTTACTTTAGTCTGTTTGTTCCTTATTATTGTTAATTGTTTCTATTCTTGCTTATTGTCTATCGTTGTCTTTTAAATATATTGTTATTGTAAATATTGTTTATTGGTAACTTTGTGTGTACAATATATATCTTCAATCAGCCCCCAGAGTCATCCTTGTGTCTGGCTTCTTTCTAACCTTTAAAATATCAGGTTGAAGTGTCAACGTTTATAACAAAAAACTAATAATTAAAACTTTTCAGCCATTGAAGTTGGTGGGTGGTGCTGTGGCAAAAACTGGACTAGAACTGCGTCCTGAAACTACAGCCTGCTCTACTGCAGTAATGCAGTATTGGTTGTGACATCTTCATGCATCACAATCTTTTTTTTCCCCATGATGAGGAAGGAAAGGCCTACCCTAGTCTGCCTCAGTCGACTGTGTGATACTGAAACCTAACTGTAGCCAATCATCACATCCCATGTCTAAACCTAATGTAGTTTTAGTCCATTAGCAAAACAGTGGGGCAGGTCATTCTTTCACCATCTTAGGAAAAGAAAATTGGTCTGTGAGGAGCGCCCACCTGACTTTGATAACTTCATGAGCCACAAAATGTAGCAAAAGCTAGCATGTCCAAGTCTTCTCCAGCACTGTAGCACCCTCTGGAGACACTCTTACTATCTTTTTCTGAATTTGCATTTGTGTTGTGTATTTACAGCGTGTTTGTGTATTTACTTGTGTTATTATTGTCTGCAGGGCATGTATCGTGAAACTGATGAAGATGTTCTCTTAATTTGCTATAGCGTTTTGTCTGTTTGCGTGTGCTTTCGATGCAGTCAGTTCTCTCGGCCACAGTATCTCGGGGCCTTTAGGGGCCTCATTAGTGTAGTCAAAGGTATGAAGATTGAGCAGAGTAATCACACCTCTAAGAATACTTACAGCTCCATGAAAGAATAATTCCTAGAGAGGGCAAAATGGATGGCAAAATCTTATCCGACGTCTTATCTTTTAAAGAAGCTATTGACTCCTCCAATAACACATTCAAGTATAAATTTAAAAAAAGTCAAAGATCCCTGTGTGCACACTTAAGTTCAGGAACGCTGCTATTAGCCCCAGACTCTTCCACTCCAGAGGAGAACAGATTTGTTTATTCAGCAAAATTGAGTACAGGGTTAATTTTTTTCCGTTTAGTTGTCCTGTCTGTGATTACATTAGTCATCTTCATTTAGAAAATTTCAAATGGGAAGGGAAGCCTTTTTGTTGCAGATTTTCTTTGCCAAGCTCAGGAGAGAAGATGAAATATTTTGAAGAGTGTAGGAGGTTTGAGTTTTGTAATGAAATGAAATGAGAGGGCATATTCAAATAAACCCCACGTATAACAACTATTGTCTGTGGTCAAAATCAGAGTGCTGCAATCACTCAAAATCTAATTAGGAACATTTAACATCAAAAGGGTTAGGACTGAAGAAAATGAATACTTACACAATGTCTACCTGAGGCTGATGGGAATGCCCTTAGCTTTGACACGGATAAAAGTATTGGACAAATTAAGGTTTTTACCTGATGCAATTAATACCAAAGGTGATATGAATGCAGGTGGCACTTGGTCCAACATTAAAATTGCCAACCTCATCATTGAGATAAGTCATTAGGGTTCATCCTCTGGGGACAATGTCTGTGCAAACTTTCTTGTCAATTAATCTAGAAGCAATTTCAGTCTGGTACAAAGTGGCAAAGCAACAGACAAACCAACGCTGCATCTATAGAGCTGCGAGCATGACTGCATTCGCACAACGTGACGTATTACACATAATAATTGCTTAATAGGCCAAAGCCAAATACTTTCCAGAAAGTATAAAAAACGTATTGATCAGAAAATTGACAAAGTAACTCCTTGTGACCAAAAGCCCTAAAGTCAACGGCACCACAAATTAAGCTCCTCTTTGTGCCTTTGGCCGGGACAGCTGCAGCCCTGGAGAGGACACAAGAGTGGCTTAGCCTCATGACATAAAGGCAAGCAGAATGCTAATAAACTTGGATTCAATCAAATAGAAAGCAGTGTTTTGGTAATTCGTGGCTTTAAAATTAAACCTCTTGTTCTATATTCAGAGCCTCTCTGTGTCGTCTACACAATTTTATCCAGTCTCAAATCGAGAGTGTTGTGTTTGGACAAATGAGTCAAGCCATTTTTAAACTTTGATCAGGCAAAAACCTAAACACCTAAATACTACAATAAGGACTACAATCATAATATACAATTTGGTACTACAAATAAAAAGAGTTTACATTAAATGCGGCAGATATAAGCTTTTTGTAGAGGCTTCTGCTTTTTTCGTCACACAATCGGTTGTTGACTTGTTGTCTGTAGGCGTTCTTCGGTCCTGGGAGCTATCACTAAGCCCTGCTCTGCAACACATTTCTGTAACTAGGAACCACACTGAGAGCGCAGACCTCCACCAAGGCCAAACAATCCCCGACATATCAGAAGACCTGCAAATTTTACTCTCAGGGCAATGTTTTTTATAACTATGATGGAGGCAACATGCTGCTTCATATTAATGTTATTGGCGATTCTGTAGAAAAAAACTTTTTTTTTTTTTTTTAATCCTGGATCCATACTATGATGATCGCTTTTCTGTCCACGTAAAAGGTTTTCTCCAGAAATGACCAGCAGGATATTGTTGACAAAGAGCAAATGGCAAAGCTCAGGCATACACAGGGCATTGAAACCACTTTTGCACATTTACAGATTTCTAAAATCTTCTGTTAGTGTCTATGCCCATGTGCAGGTTTTCTCCCTGCATGCGCCTTAGAGTGCTGTGGCTAATGGCAGTGTCATAATATTAGTCATATTAGGAGGGGATTAGTAAAAGAAACCGTCTTAAGGATGTGATCCTTGGGTGGGGGTGCCAGATATTGCTTGTATTACTGTCTCGCACACACGCTGGGAGCACAGCAGCCTCGCCTGCTTTCCTCAATAGGATCTGTAGAGGAACATGACACACTGAAACGCACCACCTACTATAGCTCGTTCCCCTCTTCCACTGTGTGTTTTCATCTCGCCTATTGAAGTGCTGGTGTGAAATGTGTCTTGTAGCGAAGCAGAAAATCCTCAAACTGTGTTTGAAAGGTTGAAGCACAACAATTAGGAAAAGAGTCCAGTATCTTTGAGCTTCTTATAAGGTGTTCTTTCTTCATCGATGTGCACGGGGACAGAAAAATGTGAAGATTTCCTCTAATAAATTATTGTATTTAAAAAATGTAATTAACAAGTTTTGAAGGGACTGATTCTCATCCCCCCGGTGTATCCTGCTCAGAGGTTTAACCAGGCTTACATCACGTTCATGTTCCCCTCAGGCTGAAAACAAGTGCTGCCGCCAAATTGGACTGGAGAGACAAGTGGTACCATTTTATAATTATTATTTTTTTCATTTTTGCAAACACTGAAGGACTGTAACAGAAGAAATGTATGGCTTCAGGCCAGTCACCACAAACATTTCAGCATTGTGACTGAGTGACACGCTATGTGCTGATTGTGCCTATTTAAAGCGAATCAAAAAACAGTTTGATTGTGTAACTACAGTTTAAACAGTGAAAACTGAGGGCCCTAAAACACCTGATTTTAGAACAGAGTTTAGATTAGCACTCTCCACTTAAAAGGAGCAGAGGGTACTTTAATGTTAATGACTCATAAATGGAGGTGACCTCACGTTTAAAAAATGAACCTTGTTAAGTGAAGATGAGACTGAAACAGTCACAAGCACAAACAGCTATCCAAACAGTCACTTTTGGGCTTTGCCATAGACATGCAATTAATTTCCCAGTGGAAAAACAGAACAGTGTCTTAGTGACAAAAAAGTGACAGATACAACTATCGATATAAGGCAATAATGGATAATCAACAACGCCTAATTCACAAGCAGCAAGCATTATAAATGCGCACTAATTCAAGACTTGCTTAGTCCTGATTTGTAGTCTGATAGAGGGGTGTAAAAAGGGCGAAGCAGAAAGTGCCCTCAATTTGAATATTAAGGCTCAGCTCACATCCAAATAGCGAGACGATTTTTACACGTGCCTGTATCACTACTTCTTTTTCAAACAGGCGTCTATATGCATTCAAAAGCCTTCAGATAAACCGAGCACAGTTTCAATCAGTCAACCATCTTGGTGTTGTACAACATTACACACCGTTTTCTTCCCTGGAACCCTTTTCCACCCCATCACCTCCACTTCAAAACATCCAGCATCCATTCCTCATCACATGGAGATCTTTATCTATTCTCTCCATCCCAGCACCACCACCAGCATTTTCTGGGCTCCATCAAGGTAGATTCTCTCTTTTTTTTCATTCAAATATGATGACGTCATAATTGGGCATAATCTCTAAAGATCAACTATCTAATTTTTCTCTTGCACTTGACAATAAAATATTGTTCATTTTCTCAGTGTGAAGCCTCTCCTGACTGAAATACAATGAGGTTCACATGCGATTGGCCAAATAGCCAATCATGACTTTGAGCCATCCCATTCCGCTTTTAGAAGACATGAGTCATTGATGAGGTCTAATATTTGCGTTATTAGTATAAGGGGGTCACATTTCACTTCACATATCTTCTACGTGTGGTACACCGTCCTTTATAGGACCAATCTAACTTTTACATCAATATCAGCTGTTTTCAGCTCTGCAGCATTATGAGCAAAGCTGTCAATGACATGATGGTAAACTAGGCTGCTACTAGTTTTTATCTGAACTAGCATATTAGAATTGCCATAACAGAAGCAGTAAACATAGAGCAGAACATGACTACAAATGAAGGCAATGCTTGATTTGTATAAAGGAATAAAACCACGGTAAGCATTCGTTTGAAATATAAGTGTTTTTCCAAGTCTTTTTGTTTTCTTGCAGATCCTGGAAGGTGGTAGCCAAACTGGGCTGCTGAATGGAGTTATCCAGCCCACCAAACACCCACAAAACTGCAGTAATTACTGCAGTGTACGTGTACCACTTTGCAGTACGCTTCGTGCTGAATTCATAATTACATAATTAGATATAATTGCATTTGCTGTGGGTTTGCCTGGCAAATCTAATGAGGAAACCATAAAATAGCTAGTGGTCCCATTTATAAGAACATAATCAAATACTACAAGATAAAAGAACATAAACAAACAAACATGATAAACTGTGGGATGCCATTTGTTCCTTTCCTTTCTTTACCCTTCACCATCGCCAAAGGAATGACCAGGGCAAGCCTCACACAGTCATGCCATAGAGGAGAGAGATGCAGGACATTAACATACACAAAGCCAGGGCTAATTAAGCCAACCTAATGGCCGCAGTAATTGCTGTGTAATTGTTGTTGATAGAGTTCTTCAAGAAAGCTGTCGGAGTCCGGGGTTAAAAATGTGTGGAGTAGTAGCTCCTCTTTGCCATAATGAGTCAGCCATGACACCACCAAAGCTACAGTGTCTTGGTCCATTTA
>KV751391.1:320875-331765 GCA_001698575.1 Mola mola
TATTATTATCTTCTACTATAAATTAGTGGCTTAGTTCACAACATATGTCAAAATAGTTTGTTTTGTCAATAAAAAGCCCGGCTGATTATTAAACATTTTCACTTTAACTTCAAAACAATCCTATAAATTCAATAGTCTTGACTTATTCTTTACTATGTTTAGAACGGTTTGCACCTGTTTTGTTTTGACACCTTGTCCTGACTGCCATGTTTACAAATATTGAAAAAAGCAACATCACCCCCACAGGGAAGAAATGTCCTCCCTGCTCTTATGTGAGCAGTGGGTTAAAAGTTAACTTCTCTAGAGTGTAACAACCAAGAGTGCTGTAATTAATTTTCTGAAGATGGAACTAATTGATTAATAATTCATTTTTAATTGTCTCAATACCGAAGGATAAGCTTTCATGCCCGCTCCCACCCCATTCAACTTCTCTCTCAACTCTTGCGGCTGTGTAGTCAGAGGACGCAGCGTGGGCCACAGAGGTCCTGGGTAAACATCCTGCAAAGTGCTTCTTGCCGGCCTGTGTGCACCTGGGTAACAGAGGCAGTAATGCAGTTTGTTCAGGCTTGGGTAATCCTGCAGCAGTGAGCGCAGCACCTGCTGCTGTTTCTCTGTGATGCTCTCGTCTTCCTCAGCAGGTACTGATGTCGCCGTCGCTGTCAGCGTTACTGTCCCACGCCAGCCATTTCGGAAGAACTACCATGTGTGAGTGTATTTCCACGAATGTGGGGAAATAAACGGCGAGTCAAACAAAGAATGTGTGCCTACGTGCAGAGATTGCATATTGAAAAATGAAGGTGTGTGTCTGTGGAGGGGGGAGGTGTCTGGATGTGTGTGTGTTCAAAGAATCTAAAAAAAAATATATGTGGTTGGACGTTACAGCTCACCTTTGGGAGGTGGGATAAGAAGAGGGCTGGCAGGCTAGGAATTAATTTATGGGGCTTGATCTCCCAGAAACAATTTCTTTATGTAGGTTACACACATGTAGCGTGGATCCCCACCCCACCCCCATCCCCTCTCGGGCCTCAGCACACCACACTCAGTTGCTGGAGACGGCCAGTGAAATACACAACATATTTTATAGGACACATGCTTTTTATTTATCCTTACTTATCCCCTCCAGCTTTATTTCCTTTGCCCCCTCTCTTTACGCGTCTGTGTCATTCCAGCTTCTCACTCTTGTACTTGGCTTTCTATTCTCCCCTATTCTCCCCTGATGCACAGCTATAGGTGTGAAACGGAAGAAGAGATCACCCTTTTTAGAACGTGTGCAGTACTTGTTTTTTTTTTTTTTTTTTCTTTCTGGCTGATCTCTTTTTCTTTGCCTCTGTCTCCTTCTCCCCGTCTCTCTGGACAGACAGAAGCTTTGACATTATTCGCACTGCCCGGAGGGATTATTGGTAGAGGGGAAGGATAAAAGAAGTGAGAGCGAGAAAAATGCAGGAAGAGAGACCTTAAACGTGCACAAGGTGGATGCGTGTGCGCACGTCTGGTGTATTCTTCCTCATGTTGCTCGTCGTCACACACGCATTCATTTTCCAAAAGCCGACACACATTAAGTCGCCCACTGGCATAAGGATTTGCGCATTAAATGTGTAATATACCTAGAGAAACGTTTTAAAATAACAAAGATGCACCTGTACCCTTGAGCATGCCGCTCACACACAGTATGTTTAGCCAAAAAGCGAGTCCTGACTTTGAATAGATGTTACCCTTGTCGGAACAGTCTCCACAGCGTGACTGTGACAGCATGATTAATTGAGTACACAAACCTTTGTGCTTTATTCTTGCGAGGACCTTCTTTGCTTAAATGCAGCCATGTCTTACGCTGTTAAAACAAACCCTCAAGCTCATTTACCTACAAAGAAAAATAAAAGTTAAATTACTTCCCTTTATTTATGAGGAGATGTAACATGGATATCCTTATTAAAGTAACGTGAAGGATGTTTATACGGACGTGTTTCATTTATCGGAGTGAAGGTGTAGCCTGTTGCAGGGCTGGAGTTCCTATGACGACAGGGCACCAAAGCTGACTTGTTATAACATATTTGCATAAATCCTTTGACGATTTTGACCCCCGTCTCCTTCCTTTGCCGCATCTGCATGTGATTAGTGATGCGAGCAGGAAGCCAAAAGTGTTTATCGAATGAACTAGCTACGTTACAATATTTCAGGATGGTATTCATTAGCCTGAGGCCATATCAAAAATACATTTGAGAAGCGGTCCGGGAGCAACTAATCAATGACCACACATTTTCTTTCTGTTAATGCATTTTTCGGCTCTCCCCCATATACCCCAGCATCCCATCTCCCTGCTGCCATCCCCCTCATTCCCTCCTGTCAATCATGTCGAACTGTCAGCTCTCTGTAGCTGTCGGAAACTGCCTCACCCCGCTGCTCCGTCTCGCCTCGTCTGTGCAGAGGCCGTACAGAGGAAGAGCAAGAGACAAATGGAGCGAGAGCGTGTCATGCAGCATATTCGCAGTGGGGATGAGCATCTTTGTTTAAACTCGGATATATACTCAAAGTTTAAAATGCCAGAACCCAACAAAAAAAAACAATGGCGTGATCTGGAACACAGCTGCTGCCTTTTCTTTCTTTCTTTCTTTTTTTTTTTTTTTTTTTTTTTTTTTTTGAAAAAAAGCACCTCGCAGCATCTACCCTGCTACCAAACTGGTGCGCCATGTGTCACCAATAAAGGTCATCTTATTCATCATCATCATCTACAGTGCACCAGGTGATCCATGCTGCTGTGACGTGACGAGTTCCCCTAGATCCTCCTCACACATGTTCCCATCCTGTGAGGACAACACAAACCACCGCTTGGTGCAACTATTTTCAAACTGCAGACAAGGCGTGAGTTTATCGGCCCTTTATTTGTTAAACAAGACAACAATATATTTAGGTACCATAAGACCTGTGTGCGTGAGTGTGTGTGTCTGAAAGTGGGAGAGGAAGAGAGAGAGAGACAGAGAGAGAGAGAGAGAGAGAGAGAGACAGAGAGAGAGAGACAGAGAGAGAGAGAGAGAGAGAGAGAGAGAGAGAGAGAGAGAAGAGCCGTGGCGGTGCAACACCTGGAACACCTGCAACCATTTATCTTATAAATCTGACCCCTCATTGAGTGTCACCTTTGCCTTTCTAAAATCCAATCCCTGCCTCCTTAAATTGGAACAGATGGCAAACCATCCTGCGCGTAAATGGTGCTCAAAGACTCAAAGGTGAAGTGTTCGTGCGGCCACTAACTGACTCCTTATCACGCACACGTTGCATCCAGTTAACATTCAGGCGCAGTGAGCCGTACCTGTCGGCGCAGTGTGTCTCGTTCCGTTAGCCCAGCCGGTGAACCTCTTTCCTCATAGCCGCTCCGCTATCCGAGACGGAGGAGAGGCTCGCATCCCCTCTCCGGCACCATAGAACGGCTCCCCTCCCTCTCACGCCGGCCGCTCGGGTTCAGCTGCAGCTGAAAAGTTATCCCGTGCCATCCACCTGCGCAGAGTGAGACGGAGCCGGTGTCAGATGGTCGCGCCCGGGTTCAAGGCAGCGCGCTGCCCCCGCTGTAACTCCGCAGCGACGCGGGGGTCCCGGAAAGTTCCGCTCCCTTCCCTCGCTCCTGCGCAGCTGTGGAAACAGGAAACTTACTTTCAAAACATGAAAGGACCGTCCAACTTGGACCTCCTCGGCCAGGCGGTGGTTCCACACCGAGAATCCCCTCTTTATGAAGAAGAAGTAGTACGGTGTGGCGGGGCAGAGGTGCGACACGGCCGGTAGTCGGGCAGACTGACGGTGCGCTCCCGTCTGCTGTGAGCCGGCTGGACCGGCGGCTGGGAAGTGAAGCAGCGCCCCCTAGCGGCCACCGGAGGGGACTGCTGGCTGCAGAGCCGCATACATTGGCCGTGAATTGGTGCTGTGCGGGTCACACGGCTGCGCTGAGAGCTGCGGGAAATAAGACGTATCAGTCGTCTTTTGTCAACACGGGCGGGGAAGCAAAGGGGAAAGGGCATCAGCACGCACAACACACACACCGTGTCACTCCTGCATGGCTCTGAAATGTTTGTGTGTTTGCAGGACATGTCTGAAATGTTTGCATGACTTCAGGAGGGACAAAACAATATTGGCTGTCACATGCCCTCCATTATATTTATGCGTCTCTCTCTCTCTCTCTCTCTCTCTCTCTCTCTCTCTCTCTCTGCTTTTTATTGAGTTCAGTTAAGTTCAGAACAGGTGAGAAAAACAAACACTTTGATGAATAAAAACAGTGGATTTGTCATTCTGCTGTCAGAGGTCAGTCTTTATGGTGGTTTCCAGCCGCAAAAACCCCACAGATGTTGAAGATGTGGAGGTTGTTGATGTTGTTTTCAATGCCTTTTGGGGTTGTTGTGGCTATAGGGAATATATGTCTCTGATGTATGCTCTGGTTTTTCATTTATTTGTTTCCAGTGTGACAATTAGTATGCACAGAATCAGCTTGCTGATGAAAGCTCTCTGCCAGGAGGGGTTATGGAGCGTGTCAGGTCAATATAACATTCAAATGTTCTCTTTTGCATTCTTATCATTAGTGGGTGCCATCCTAATTGTCTTCCCCCTGGACACGGAGAACAGATATGTAAAATTCTCAATATGGATATTTAGACTGAGTTACTGTTATTTTTTAGGTGTCTTTTTTTTTGTATTACTTTATCCAGAACGAATTTTCTCTTTGGGTTTGAAGACTGGGTCTGTTTTAGTGTATCATACGTTTTGTCTCGGTTCAATTCACTGTGTGGCACTTTTAATTTAAGAAGTTAAACATTTGATTTCTGGACCTGCGTGGCTGCTATCAGTGGCTGCAGACTAATTTGCTTATTGTTTGTTTTTCATTTGATTGTCAATGAATGTGCTGATACGATCCGTTGTACAACAACCTACAGTACCTGATAAAAAGCCAATTTGGGATTTGCTGAGGACATTTTTTTTTGTGAGGAGTGTCAGCAGTCTGTGGTTTGTGATCATGCAGAGGATTTCCCTGAGGTCGCTGTTAACACAGATCCCATGGGAGTTATTTGGGTTATAATTAGAGCAGCATTACCATCTTTGGTCATTTGTTGAAGAGTTTCAGTAGTGCCATTCTGAACATGTAGTGTGTGTAATTGGACTTTAGAAGTTTCTCTAAACCTCGTACGTAGTTCATTTAGTATGTGTTTTGTCCTTTTTATGATTCTCTATTGGACCACAGTGATAGTGGGAGGTGGCTTACCCATACATCTCCATTTTGGGTGAGTAGCTCCTCATTTTTCTCTCAGCTGTGTGGAGTTCACATTTAATTGAACTCAGTGGAGCTGAGGTATGATCATTTCCCAGTGGACTGAACCAACATGAGCAAATAGGTGATAGACAGCATGCCCGACCAAATTGACCTGTGTGTGTGTGTGTGTGTGTGTGTGTGTGTGTCTTCCATTGCCTCAAATGGCCCAGGCTGCCCAAAGAAATTTACTCACAAGAAATGACTTTGTCCAGACTCGGTCACTCTGACCAGTGCATTTCCTTTAAGGAATCAGCCCACTGTGGTGTGGCTGTGTGTGACCATGTGTGTGTGTGTGTGTGTGTGTGTGTGTGTGTGTGTGTGGGTCTGCAGGGCCTCATCTGGCTGGCGCGGTAACAAAGAGACATTAACGGGCATTAAGACCCAGGCAGGAGAGAAACCTGGTTGTAAAACACACATCAAGGTAAATGTTAAATTCTGTATATAATACTGTATACAGGAGTAAGCATATGAGTCATGAGAGTTTGTGTGTGTGTGTGTGTGTGTGTGTGAGATGGAATTGAAGTGATGATGTATGATTGCACACATAGACGACAGGGTAATTGATCCATGGTGGGGGTGTGATTGTGCCCAAGTGCGTGTGAGGAGGCCTGGTGCCAGTCATATATCACATCAGGCAGTGAGCTAATCTGTTACACTGACAAAGACTTCAGATTAGTCCTCTCCTTTCTGTCCTCCTTCTCAAGCCTCCAACACACTCCTCTCTTACACTTTCTTACTCCCTTTTCACCTTTTACTAACCTCTGAGCTTTCATCTCTCACTCCGCGATCTTTCCACACTATCTTTGCTATATGCCAAAGCACTCTCCTTCTGTCTCTCTCTCACGCAGACTCTCTTCAGTAACGTGGAGGAATCATGGGTAACCTGGTCAAGGGATTTGTCTTCTGCACTGTTCTCTGGCAACACTGACAACCTCACCATGTGGACCGTAGGATAACAAATAGATGCATGCATGAAGGATCCCAGCGCTGCTTGGAAGCCCCTAAAAATCAACCTAATTCCTTTGGGATCTGTCGCATTCGCACACATATGTTGTCACCCCCACAATTCCCACAGAGGAAAGCCTCACAGACCACACACTACAGCTTAGCGCGGGCATACAGTCACATGGACGCATTTAAAGAGCGACTCAAAAATAGACTAATCACATTTATTTGTCACACGTTTCCTTCAATCACTGACATGAATGGTAAATCAGCTCAGCACAACAGCTGAAATGGAGACAAATGTTCCTGGATTATATGCGATGATCCTTACAGATGTATATAGAGAGAGCCATATATGGTCCTGTGAAGAATCAAGGCCATTAGTGTGTGCGGTCAAAGTGCCACAGGAGCCGCTGTCACATGCAAAACTTCAAAGTTTTAAGAAAGACAAAAAAATTGGGTTCATCGCTCAATGCCTTATGTGTCTAATAAATGCTTTTGTTATAACAGTGTCACAAACGACAGTGAATAACCAGTGTGTCGATAAGACAGGGGTACCTCAAACCTACACTAGAATCTGCAGCATCATTGTTGTCGACATAAATATCTACAATTCAAACCAAGACAGTAGTTGGAGACCAAAAAGTGAGTGGAAAGAAAACATGAGTTGGACTTGTTATTCCACAGCTACTGGTCAAGTATAAAGATTTATGTTCAGAGAGTTCTCAGATTTGCATTGCCAACAGGCGCAAATTAAAGATTAGTTATTGCAATTTTGACAATGTCCCATTTAAAAATTATGTAAAGCCATTTTCTAATTTTCTGCTACAGAATGGCTCCGTGAATTTTCCAAATTTCACTCAAATGATGGCTTTATTGCATAGGCACTTAAAATAGAACAGTTTTGTGGCATTAACTCAAAATACAGCAAACTATGGTGATATTGTTTATTGGAGTGAAAAAAAAAAACCATGTCACCCTGAGTAAACACTGGCAATTTTTATCTTTTTTTTTAATTTGAAAGAACTAAGCTCCTACAGTGTATCGGGCTTTGGCGCCACAGGCAATACTTTTGTTGGTTTTGGTCTTTTCATGGGATTTGCTGCCAACTGTCATACTATATTCACACAGGTATCACCAAAGTTTCCCAGTACAATATGTTATTAAATTTAATTTTCATGTAACAACATCAAAGTAAAGATGAAAGCTTTATATATACAGTTATTACGTGCTGGTGTGCATGTGTTTCCAAGTTTAGTCAGATGATTCTTGACCATGTAGCTGAGTGCATCCTGGAATAAATGTTCACAAACAGATGCACACACCCAGATACGCGTTCTCTTTTCTTCCGTGTTTAGTTTGCAGGCAGTAAGACCAGCATTAGCATTTGAAAGCCAGCAGCTGGAAGGTGTAGCTGTCACTGCTGTTGTTTCTTGTTGTGTTATCCATTTGAATGGCAGCTCCTCTGTTCTTGCTAACCCCTGCCTCAACATTTACCGTCGCCCTCCCCTTCTGTCTCTCAGTCATGCATCTTTTATATTTTCCTGTGACTCGTGAATGTAAGGGACTTACATTCAAATCTATATATAAATTGCAGTACATACAGTGCAAACATATCAATTATATATGTTCTGCAGCAATATTGATTATTGAAATTCAAAGAAATGCTGACTTTATGGATATCGTAAAAGTTATTTCCTGAAAAGTTCTTCTAATCTGGAAATCTCTCTATTCATTATAAAACTGAGACAGCTGGAAAAGCCTTTTTTTTTTTTTTTGGGTCATCCCGGGCTTCCCAGAACTAAGTATAACGTGAGTTATGGTTAATAAAAAAGTTGCAGTCGATAGCTTATCACAGGCCATAAGTTGAAGTTGAAAGACAAAGCTGCCCTCGGCAGAGATCATTTCATCCCAGATAGCAGCAGGGTGCAACCTCCCAACCCAGCTCCCTCTCCCCTTGTCGGTTTCTGGCTGTGTGTCACCCAAAGATGTAAATGTTCAAACAGACTAATTCCTTCAGAGCTACGATGAGCATGAAAGGCCAGTTCCACCGTCATTGCTAATTGATACCCTCACATCACAGCATGAAAGCCAGATGAGCCTTGCCTCAGTGTCTCATTAGCGGTAACTACACTACAGATAGCTCCATTAAAATTGCATTACAGACATCCTACACACACCTTACACTGATCTCATTTCACTTCAATTCTTCCAGTTTAAATGTCATCTCGAGTGCATGTAAGTGGGCTGAATGATCCCATCCACCAAAATAAGGAGGGATAATCTTCCTGGTACACACATGGTGGGACTTTTTTTATTTACATAATATCAATTCTGAAAAAAAGCAATAAAGACTTTCTTATAGACTGATTATAGAGATGGATGCCATGAGAGCTCCTCCAAAGTGACACCAAAGCATCTTGATCACCCTCTGGTGCTGGGCTGCAATAAAGGCCATAAACCCCTCCTTCATTATTTCAGGAAGGACAAAATAGAAACTCAAAATACTTCTCAAATAATTTTTTTTATAAAGATGGTTTCTGTTGTTTTAGGTAGGTATGTTATGAAGTATATGTTTAAGTGCCTTTTTTTCCTGATTTTCTGATTCTTAGTTATTATTTGTTACTACAAAAAGAGGGAGAATCAGTCACATGACCTCACCAGTGCAAGATCCCTTTATCCCTGAAACTTTGGCTCCCCTTTTTGTACAATATGAAGGTGTGACGACATGCCATCCATCTTGGTCACATTTGTAAAATAACTCTATTTGCGTCAAACTCCACCTTTCATTCGGACTGGTCAAACCATACATTTTCGCTCTCCTGGGAAAACCAACAGATACACCGTAAGACCAAAGGCAATTGTTAAACCTCCGACGCCAGGTAAACGTGACAACTACAATGCCACTTCACCCCCTAACCTGGAGGAGATGCTAAAAGAGATGAGTTGAATGTTATTTTCCTGCACTTTATTTGGATGCTGTTATGCCCCAATGCCCTAATACGGACAAGTATGCTTCCCAAACCCACCAAGGTATTATTGAAAGAAAGGGGGAAAAGTGAAATTAAAAACAAATTACCATACAAAAAATACATTTTACTGGCAAAATTCAGGTGTCCAACAACGAATTCTTTTAAAGCATAACTCGTTATTGCAGAACAGTTTGTTAATATACAGTCCAGGACAGCGGCAGTCAATGATGAAATTGAAAATGACAAATTGGCATTGAAAGCAAAATCTGAACTGAAAAAGGAAACTGTTGGCGTTGAAATTCTTGTACTGTTAAATAATTGTATTGGCAGTGAAAAAAGTTGATTTGAAAAATAAAACTAAGGTATTGAAATTTCCCATCTTTTCTGTGCCAATCTATCTATTTAAAATAACAGTTTCGATGCAAATGTTCACTCTTTCATTTTAGTTTTCATGTTCAGTTTCATAATTTACTGTCACCATTCGAGCCTCATATGAAAATAGCACTGTCTGATGTTTACTACTATGTATAAAGTTCTTATCACGTTAGAAAACACAAAGCAACTTTTTTTTGCCACATAGGAATGCCAATATTAACATAGTTTCTAATCTCAGTTTTGGGACACCTACTAAATGCTCACTGTGTATGACATTTAACGTTGCAGGTATGGGTTTAAGCACTTGGAAATATCTAACCACAACAGCACAGCTCTGAATATCAACATAAAAGTGGCCTCATAATTCTCTGTGTGTTTGTCACTGCGAGCGAGCGACTCCTCACACCTGGGACCACTGCTCCCTGCTGCAGTCTCTGGGTTATATTCATTTCATTCATAAAGCAATGTGATGACGGTATTATCATCCCTACGATCCACTCTAGTGATGTCAAACAGGCAACAACCAGACAAATCCTCTTGAAATATAAAGTGAGCTCACACACACACACACACAGGTTTGAGGACTGCAGCGTCCTGGCATCCGGGTGACTTTGATAAAGACGGCGAGGAGGAGATGAACAGAACTGTGTCACGATTTGAAGTCCTGCTCTGAAAATGTCACTTGCTTATGTTTAGTCTGGCTGCTCAATTGCGCAGACGCAACAAGAGTGCAACCGAGACGCATCTGAAGGATTAACACAGCGCAGTTTTTGGTCCTTGCAGGCAGTTTTCAAAGAATCACCTGTGAAACTTCCATTGTAATTTCCTTTTATCCATAATGACAATCTAATTTGACCATGTAACACCATACCTTAACCGTAGTACAAGCACAAGTAGAGTAGTAAACGCTGCTTTGTGTTGTTGCTATGGAACAAGTACAGCATGATCTTCGATTCCTCAGACATGTGTGGTGGGACTTATTGAACGCAGCAGCTGGAAAGTTTTTAAAATATTGATTGATGTGTTGCAGATGGTGCTGCAGATTCACGGGGAAAACGCTTTCATAATCGTGAGATTTCAAACTCAGAATTCACCTTGTTTCTTATTCCCTGTCTCACTCCTTGTGTCTCGACCGCTCAGCTCCGCTCATCTGAGCAGCAGGGCCATGGGGGTCATGTTTGTAATCTCCTGAGCACAATGAGATACAGGCGTTATAACACAAAAGCCACTCATAATCCCAAAGCTTTTCAGGAAAAACAAGAGACATAAAAATCCAGGATTATGTTGCTCCAGGCTACCAGTTCAGGGCCAAGAATA
>KV751391.1:344103-376617 GCA_001698575.1 Mola mola
TTTCTGTAATAGTAATACATCAGTACCATTCAGTATACTAATGTTCAAAGAATTTATTAGTAAGAATTTCGGTATATTAATGTATCTTGTTACATGTTGAGTCATGTCCTCCTGTGTATAGTAATTTGTATCAAATCATGAATATAATATATCGACCCTATTACATAGCTGCTTGATTATAGCAAAAATCTTACTTATGCATAATTTAGTCACAATTGGAAATCACAATTATTTCACATCTTGCATTTATTACTTCTGCCAAGTAGGTTATGTTTTCACCTGTGTTTGTTTGTTTGCATTAGAGCCAGACTGATATGGGCCTTTCTGTGCAGAGTTTGCATGTTCTCCCTGGGTCCTCTCTGGGTACTCCGGCTTCCTCCCACGGTCCAAAAACATGCAAACAGGGGGTTAATTGGTCACTCTAAATTGCCCGTAGGTGTGAATGTGAGTGTGAATGGTTGTTTATCTCTATATGTCAGCCCTGCGATGAACTGGCAACTGGTCCAGGATGTACCCCACCTTCGCCCAATAATGCTGGAATTGGCTCCAAACCCCCGGCGACCCCTTACAGGATAAGCAGTAGATGGATAGATGGATGATATGAAATTTTTGGAGGCGAAACCAATACCAAAACGTTCTGATATCCGATATTGGTGGATACACACAATTTCTTCACAATGATCCCTCAAATGAGGTTGTCAAATATTTGTAACTAAAATAGAGGCTGAATATTTTACGCATTGACAATGAACTTTTATAGACCTAAATGAGAGTAGTGCACTGAAACAGTAACCTTCACTGATATTTTAATATAAATAACCCCATGTTTCTGTGATGTGTTCTTTAAATATCTTAAAAATGTTTTATATATTTGTCAATATTGATAACATATAAACCGATACTGATATATCAGCGATAGGCCAATATCGACTGATAATATCAGCCAAACCAATACATTAATCAGGCTCTAGCTTGTATGTTTTTTTTAACAATTTAACTCAAAACTGCTGTACAGATTTGGGTGAAATTTTCAGAACTGCTTAGATGTTAGTGGTGATTCATATCGTTAGAGTGCAACCACTAAGGAAACTTTGTTTTTCATGAAAACTTAGGAACTACTGTATAAATCAACTCAAATCCACAAGCTACAATTTATGGATGGGTACGAGTATTCAAATACTCGTTGGTGATGTTATTATTGGAGAAGCGTTTTGATATTTGTGTATCTGCTTAGTGTTGTTTTTGGTTACAACATGGACTTAAAGCATGCAGAGTAACCAGCGCCGATAGACATCAATAAGTCTCACGTCACATTATTTGCTAGCTCTGTCAGCACATGCTGCTGTGATAACGGATCAGTGAAGACTAGCCTGCTAGTAATCATGGAAAAGGTGACTGGAGATCTGCTCCCATTCAGTTATGTGGAAGGAGAAGCTTATGGTTAGCTGAAGTATAAGCCAAGTGAGTGGAAAGATGTATGAGGATAGTGGGATTGAATTTAATGCTGTTGAGCACCATGGCGGCAAGGTGGCTGCTACTCTAGACCTTACAACCTCAGAGCAGCTCCCGAGCAGTAATGCTTGTTGGAGAAGATGTGTGTCTGTGTATGTATCAATCTGCACCTGGTTTCCATTGTTTGGTTTTTATTGTTATATTATTTATTGTAAAAGGGTTATATTCTCATATTCACTGATAGCCATATAGCTGCTATATAGTGGGCTATAGCAGGCTATTTATTGTGTATGATCTTTGTGGTAAACAAAGCAGACATTTTGCTAGTACTCTAGTATTCGTTCATAACGTATTACTAGGACTCAAACATAGGAATTACTGAAAACACCCATCTGTACTACAATTATGTTTTGAAGGTCAAGGAAATTAAATATTACATTGGGCCGGCAACCTGTTTTGCAGAGGCATTAGCATGGGGGGGGTTAACCTTGCCTGAAGTCTGTGCTCTGTAGATTTTGTTTTACTTTTCTTGCAACCAATTGTATTGCTCTCCCTATGTCATTTTGACTTGTTCTGAACTTTGAAATAAAACACACACAGCTTCCCTCGCTGACATTATAGGGTGAGACTGAGTTTGAGCTTTTATGGAGGGGCACAAGTAGCCATGGCATTCACAACAAAAGACCAAATCAGACTGTACTTGTAAAACAAAATGTGGTAAAATTGATTAGGCTTTCACCTACAGTTTTTTTTTTTTTTTTTTTTGTGGGTGGGGCGTGGTTGGCCTCTGCAGTGCACTGGGCATGTAATCTCTGCTCTGGTTTATGGTTTCACAGTGCTACATCAGTACATTACCTTTGGAATCTTTTGTTTGGCTGCAGGTAAATGATTAATCAGCTCCTTTTTTGTTTTAGATTAGTCAAAAGTTACTTTGGCTATTATTATTGAAAAATGTCCAAAGGACATTCCAGAACATACTCTGTTTAATATCAACAATAATAAAGTAAACCTTCAAATATTCATATTTCTTACTTTACTCCAACATATTTTAACCATATGATTTGACTTGGTGGTATAGATGTGAGGAGTGAAATATTAATATTGATCAAATTAGCCGGACATCCATAGAGAATGCATTGCAATTTAGCATTTCCTTCTGCTGCGACTTCTCAGTAAATGCATTTATCTGGCAAAACATGAGTTTGTGTTTTATGATATAGTCAGAATAAATGGATTGTGTTTTTCAGTGAGCTTAACACTTACCGCTTTCAAAGATATAACACACAGACATACACACATAATTTTTTTCAGTATTCTTGACAGTGTATCAGATTGAAATGTTACAGAGAGCAATGGAACAAAAATGTAAACTGAGGTAGCTACAGGCATTTCCAACTTTGATTGAACCTGAGTTACAGTTCTGGGTATTTGCAAGTTATTATAATGTTCCAGAATTTATAACATTTCATGAAATCGCAGGAATGTTACTTTTGCCAGCGTTTAGACACATGTACGCTGTATCTTAATGACTTAATGAGAGTCATGTGTAATTCAATCTTAAACTTTTAAGAAGGACAAAGAGAGAGAGAGAGGGGCACTCTGGTTGGGGGAGGGATTTCGTGTGTTTAGAAGACAAGAGTGATTGGTTTTGAAAGTGGGTGAGACATTCCTCATAGTTTACATCCTCCCACATTTTTACACTTTGTGTGCATTCAGTGACCCGTTATTAACTATGTGGAATGCATCAGTGTGTCAATAAGTGCCAACAATCGGTGAATACTTGTGTACAAAGACGTTGTTCATACTTCACTTGCAAGCATACACGTAGTTTACATTTCCACCAAAACAACTGTGTGTCACTTTCCGTGGAATCAAAACAGGGTGGAAATACTTACACCAATGGGATTTAACCACAAGTATCTCTCTATATTAATCACTTTTTTCTGTCCTTTGAGTAGCTTTTGGCTTCATCTTTAGCCATGGTCAGATGTTATACACTGCCCTTTTGCTGTATACATGGGACAGAAAAAATTGAAGAGGTGATTTTGAGGAAACTGAGTCCTACAGTATATATACTGTATGTATCTGGACTTTTCACTGAGTAGTGTAAACTCAAACCTCCTGCAGTGGTAATAATTTTGACTTGCTGGATGCCAGAATTCTTGAAGTCCAGTTAGCAGTTAGTACTCAGATATGTCACAACTTGCTAAGGAAGCAAAAGTTTTCTGTCTCATCACAATGGCTGCAAGGTAAACGTTATAAGTCTGCAGTTCATTTTACAGAGTAATCCTCCAGGAATGTGTACTTGCGGTTATGTGGTCACAGGGTTGTGCCTTGCTGGATGATGTCACACTGGACTGTAGCAAATGTTGAAACGGAAGGTTAGTCACTACCCCCTGCTGCGTGGTTGGTTGAATTCCCCCCCTCGCAGTATTGAAGTATGTTTGAATACTACTTTAACCAGGTGACCAGTGTTATGTGATTCTGATTAGATATTTAAGTCAAAGTATTTTTATTTTTAATGTTTTGTTTAAAAGGGCCCTTTAAAAGGAGACCTTTAACTCATTGGTGGCAGTAAGGTTGCACCAACGTATTTTTCAACGACCGGCACTTATGTACAGGTGTGTTTCACTTGTAAAATGATTGTTGATGAATGCATACCCAGCTATACATTAAACAGCTTTAGTTATTTTTAGATAGTCATCAAAGACATTTTCAAAAAGTTGTACAATACATTGTCACAAAGCCGCACATGTCAGTTTGTATGAACTTAGAAGAAAACGTGGATGTAAATACGTGTAGATCTTTCTAAATATGATGCATTGCTGCAGATGAAATTAACCAAAAGGTTTAAAAAAAAAAAAAAGTTAAAATTGGATCAACCTAAAACGTCTGCGGAGTAAACAGACAGGTTAATGCAGCTGTAGTATCATATATTGAATCATATATTATGTATCATCACAAAATAAATAATCACCCTGTACAACAGTGAGTATTGTTTTCATACTTTTAATACATTTTGTTGATAATACATGTGGACTGGGATTTATTTAACCTTTTGAATGGAACTGCAGTGGAGTATTTTTAAAGTGTAGTGTTAATACTTTCAAATAATTAAAAGATACTTTCACTGATAAGTACAGTAAATATATGTATAAATTACACTATCATTTGGTACTATGTACAATGGTCTTTCTTTTGCTGCTGTTACTGAAATGTTGGCTCTAGTGGTTTGTGTGACTGGGCAGAAGGGTTTTTCATCAGAGTACTGCACCACACACGTAACTGCAAACCTATTTGTTCCATGTGAAAATCATTGCCTTGTGTCCACTCAGTGCCGTATACTATTTGTGAATCATTTTAATTCACCTTGCATGCATTAAATTTGAAAATGCAGGAGTTCATGGGTCTAAATGTGCCAAGCTGGATGGATAACTAACCACAAAACAATGCATAGTTCTTTAGTTACCAGCCAATACGCTGACTAACTCTTTAATTAAATGGGTCTGAAGGTGCAGGGTTGGTGTAAAATCAAGTTTGCTGATCCATGAGATTATAATCTGGGTGCTATTTAAAGAAGAAAAATATTGTCTTACTGCACTTAATCGAGTTCAGTGAGTGGTTACTTCAAATGAAAAAGGTCTGGCTAATGTATCACTACTGCTGGGGTGAGTCAAAACCTGCCAGGGTGTCTGTGCTGCATATGCTACTAGGAATGAGTACTTGGTCCTTTACTACGCCACAGGGTAAATGTTATGTAAAATGGAATAATTTATCCTAAGACATGTGTGAACACAGTCTCTTGCACATGTGTATGACCTGTTTCTTTGAGGTATGTGCGGAAGGGACTACTTTGTTCATGTGTATGAATGCTATGAAACAACTCCGGCCTCAGTACATTGTTGAGTTCCCATTGTTTGTAACACAGACTGTAATCGTCATGTGACTGGCTGGGTCTACAGCTCCACCATTTAGTTCACATCTGCTCCTGTGAGTAATTTCTACATCATGCAAATAGCTATCGTAAATCAAGTTATTTATGATCTCATTTGGATTTTTTTTTCTATGAAAATGATTTTTCCGTCAACACTAACAGAGGCCTTCTTACCACAACATAAAATACAGGGCATACTTAATTATTGGTTGTTCAACATTACACAAAATAGAGTATCATAATACAGAGGCAAATGGCAAAACAATGTTACTCTTGCATTTCATTTTCTTTTAATGGAGATAGTATAGCCTTAGTAAGATATTTAATAACATTTAAGTATAATGTTAAGCTGCAGGTAGACTCAGTTGAAACCCATAAATGAGAAATACTTGGTATCATTGTATTCACATAAAATTGTAAAGCTTCTGCTCCGTCATCTGGATGTCTACTGAAGGATAGTTAAAGACTGTGTGTGCTCATGGAAAGCAGACTCTTTTAGAATGAACATGGACATCCTTTACTCCTAACTTGTCTGTCTTGAGGACTAAGGAGAGGAGTTCATTGAAAGTCAAGGAAGAATGATAGAAAATGGGTTAATTCCACTTATCTCACAGAAAGTCTACAGTGTTGCAGAACAAAGTTGCTAAAAAGAAGTAAAGAGACAAGTGAGGTCAAAAATGACAGAACAATTTACTACAACACTTAGAATATTCCCCTAATACATCCTGTGTTGTTAGGTTCACCTGGATTAAACTTTATTTCCTGCATTTTTGCTCCTTTCTCTAGTGAAAAGCTTTTTCTGTGAGCCCCCTGCCATACATGTTAATAAGAGATACATTTGAACCTTATTACTCTCAGATGAATATATTACAAATCTGAAATGTATGGGTTGTGTGTCTTAAAGTGTGACAAGGGTATTGATTTAATTCATGTATTGAAAATATTGTTTGTTGTTTGTTGTATGTTACCGTTTGATTTTTTTTTTTAAAATCAGTACTAATAAAACTTACATTTTTCAGCTGAGTTGCCCTGCTAATCTAATGTTTACGGTGTGAGTCATTTTCAAAGCACTGTACCTGATGTCCAACTCAACAAACTGATTCCTCCTTCTGGTTCTTGTCTTAACTGACCAGTAATCTCTTTTCAAAGATTCTAGTAATACCAAAATGTCAACAAAGTAATCGCCGTAGCAGAAATACTCTCAAAATTTCAGTTTAATATAAATAATGTGATTGCTTTATTTTGCTGTTACAAAGTAAATCAGTAAAAATATTCTCAGTGTTATTCTATTTCTTGTGAACCCTATAGAACTATATATCTGTTGAAGTAATTTTTTTCACTTAACATTTTAAGCATAGCATATGGAGAGGTGGGGTAATCATCTCTTATTTAAAAGTAAAGCTAATGAATTCCCTTTTTATCCTTGTTCATGAACTTTATGCATAGAGAAGGGGCCATTGTACTCAGTAAGTGACATGTGCTGCATATGTCACTGCAGCTTGCTGTGAGATCGCACGTCGGTAAATTGCACTATTTTGTCACAACACAAAATTTGCAGGTCTCAACTTGTTTTCTGAAGTTTGTGGCAGCTACCCAGATTGTGTTAGTGAGTGGGTGTGTGCGCGCGCCCTCTGGCAGTGACAGTATGATATATGGAGTAGCAGCATCATCACTGAGAAGAGGTGGCTCTCCAGACAAGACAAGATGACAAAAGACTGGCTTGATTTAATGTATAGGAGAGAAAGCACACTGAACAATTGTTTTATTCTAGTCATGAAAATAGAAGCTATGGTCACACATGGTGAAGGTTACTAAGCAAAGAGGGAATCAAAGGACGAATACGGCGATTACATTCTCGAACACGCAAACATTTCGCTCTCCTTTTTTATTTTCAGGCTTGTTGTATATAAGGTTTTATGAATACATTTTTGTATGGCAGCTGCAAAACCTTTTTTTGTTTTGAAATTTTTAGAAAAGTGTTTATCAGCACAGTTGCTTTTTTCAGGCAAGCAATTGTGTTTTTAGATGGATTCTGACTAGTCAACTGTCCAGGTAACTAAGAAACTAAGAAGGCACCTCAGTTGGGCAATGACTGCTTCTGATGATTGTTGTGCAACTGTGTTGTATGCTTTGGTCTGTGTGATCAACCTTCTGTACCAGAGTTTGTATGTACCAAGTTGATGTCCATCAAAAAGAGTACCCTCCGTCAAGAAAAAATGCTATGTGAGCATGGGCTGTAAAATGACACAATCATTAATTAATCCTTTTTGCCATTTTGTGATGCCATCAGAGAAACACAATGTTCAAGTGCAGCAAAAAATATCTCCTATCCACAAAATTACTGAGGGATGTTGCAGGTGCTAGTATGTCTGTAGATCTCTACTGAGGGTGATGACGGTAAAGAAGTATTTTCATAAATGCTTTGATCTTTACTTATGAGGTTAAAATTTTCCTTAGTTGAATTAGTTTGTGAGCAACTTTACACAAAAACTAAGGGAATGCTTTGCATTAAATTTTATTTTTATTTTATTTTTATGGTGCAATATGGATCCACAAACATTTCATTGGATCTTTTTATACTTTCTTTCGGCTTACTGTTCAAAGTGTGTAAAAGAGTGTAAAAAATTCAGGGTTAACCTCCCCTATTTTCCCTACCGAATAGTGCACAGGATGGGGTGAAGGGTTGGAGAAGGTCTGATAGGTACTCAGGGGCCAAGGCAATGAGGGACTTATAGGTATGGAGGAGGATTTTATATGGAATGCTGAACTTGATCAGAAGGCAGTGAAGATGGATGAGGGTAGATGTGATATGCTCCCAGGGCTTGGTAAAGGTGAGGACCCTGACGGCAGGGTTCTGGACATACTGGAGCCTGTCCAGGGCTTTGTTGGATGCCCCCAAACAGGACACTGTTACAGTAATCAAGGTGGGAGGAGATGAAGACATGGATGAGTTTTTCAGCAACAGAGCCAGGGATTGAGATGTTTTGTCTGGAGATGATTGTTAGGTGAAGGAATGCAGACTTGGTGACTGATTTGATATGGGACTGGAATGAGTGGGTGGAGTCCATAATCACTCCTAGGTTGCACACCTCAGGGGACGGTGAGATGGTGGATCTGTCAATGGCAATGAGCAGATCTCCCAACTTCCTGAGCAGTCCCTTGGGGGCCAAAAGCATGAGCTCTGTTTTATTGCTGTTAAGTTTGAGAAGGTTAGATGTCTTCCAGGTTTTAATTTCATAGAGGCAGTTAACGAGAGACTGAGGGGGGAGATGGGCAGAAGGTTTTGTGCTGATGTAGAATTGGGTGTCATCACCGGAGGAATGGAAACGGAGACCATGGCGGCGGATGATTTTACCTAGCGGGAGCATGTAAATAGTGAAGAGAAGGGGGCCTTGGGGGACGCTGTGGTTGACAGAGGGGGAGGAACATTCAGCGTGGGTCACAAACTGTTTCTGTCAGAGAGGTACAACCGGAAGAATGCAAGAGCTGTATCAGTAAGACTGAGATAGTCTGACAGGCAGGTTAGGAGAATGGCGTGGGGAATGGTGTCAAAGGCTGCAGAGAGGTCAAAGAGGATAAGTATAGTAATGAGGCCAGAGTCAGCAAAGATGAGGAGGTCGTTGGTGATTTTGATGAGGGCAGTCACAGTGCTGAGGCAAGGGCAAAAGCCACACTGAAGGGTTTCATAGAGCTCATGATATGATATATGTATCTGTTTACTTCCCTCTGTTCACATATTTTGGTGAAGTTGGTCAGCGACTGATCTTTCCAGGATTTTGCTGAGGAAAGAAAAATTGGAGATCGGCCGGTAGTTGTTGAGGTCAGGCGGGTCTAGACCAGAATTGGAGTGACTGAGGCAATATTGAAGGATGATGGATAGATGCCAAGTATTAGAGAAGAATTCAGGATGTCAACAATGATGGGGGAAATGGAAGATAAGGCTGCCTTGACCAGGGCAGAAGGCAAGCGGTCCAGAGAGCAGGTGGAGGACTTGGACTTGGTAATCAGCTTGGCAAATTGGACAGCATCAAGAGGGGAGAATGTGGAGAGGTGGCCTGTGGAACAGCATACAGCAGAAGCAGGAACACTAGGAGCGTGGGTTATGTGTGGAGGAGGGGGGCAGGGGATAAGAGCTGCTGATGAGTGGAGTCCACTTTGGCCTGAAAGAAATGCAGTAACTTAGAGCAGATATTACGGGCACCAGGAGCGTCAAGGGGTGGAACAGCTGATTTAATGGTGGTAAACAGCTTTTTGGGTTGATGTTGTTAATGACTGAGGAGTAATATTGGGTCTTGGTCTGGGCGAGAGCTGCTTTGTAGGAGGTGACATGGTCCATGTAGGCCTCAAAGTGGAAGGTAAGGCCAGTTCTTTAATACAGTCTATCAAGCCGGCGACCAGCAGTCTTCATGGCGCTGAGTTTGGTGGTGAACCACGAGGCAGGACACGTGAAGGAGACAAAACCGTTTTGTGCAGGGCAGGGCAAATGTGTCAAAGCAGCGGGATAGGGCCGAGTTGTAGAGGGAAGAGCAGGCTGTCCACAGGGGTTGTTGGGGGGATAGGGGGCTAGGTTGAGATGCTATCATGCTGTTAAAGGCTGGTGATTTCATTGCCTTTGTGTTCCTGAAAATAATTCTACGTTTCCTGAGCTGTAAGGGCAGGGGGACAGGAGATGGCAACATGTCTGCAACTGCAAGGTCCAGACACTGGAGATGGGTGGGGGCTGTGCCAACTGAACACACTAGGTACACTGTGTGACCCTTGGCATGGGTGGGACCTTGGACGTGTTGTGTGGTATTGAAGCAGTCCAGCATGTCAGAAACTCAGCAGCAAAGATGCAGGTGCTGGAGTCGACATGGATGTTGAAGTCGCCTAGCAGCAGTGTGGACAGAGTACTGGAGCGGACCGAGGTGAGAAACTCAGAAAACTGACATGAATGTGGTGGAGGCTTTATTTTTAGAGCTGTGAGTGACTGGCCAGGCAGAAGGCAATGCACTCAAATTAGTTAAGAAAAAAAGTCCAGTTGGTTTTGCCATGTCTCCATCAGGCAGAAAAATTAAATTCTCTGATCAGAGATGAAGTCATGGATGAGTGACGCTGTGTTGTTGAGGGAACGGGAATTTAACCACATGAATGTTGGGGTATTGTTACTCGGTGTAGGGTCTAGAGAGAGGAATGGAGGAATTATGCTGTCAACACAGTCCAAGGGCTTCAGATTAGCTCTGCACACGTGTGGTTTGTTGTGATGACTTGTGTGGGCGGCACGGGGGCGTCGGGACCACGTATATAAGAATGGAGTCAGCTGAGCCTGAGCCCACGTTTTGTGCCTCTACAGATATACTGAGGTCTGCTGCGTAACAGCCCAAGGTTTTTAATGGCTGATAAACAGGATAAAGAGGCGGTATGAGGAGTTGCGAGGCAGAATATTGCAGTATCATGAGGCTGGGAGGATGCTAACGTTAGCATCGCTGCTCTGGCTGCTGTCCAACTGAGAAGGCAGTATCAGCTGGGAGGCACACCGCACCGGGACAGCAGGCTAGCTGTCCGGACAATAACTCACAGTGCAGCCAGGACTGAGGAGAGGCAGAAGAAATCTGAAATGATTGCTTCAAAAAAATGCCAGTGGCCAGGCTAAGCCTAGCAGGGGTTAGCTAGGGTAGTTGGTAATCGCCGTCAGACAGCCTAGTTGGACAGGGCAGTGATGCAGGCTGTCCTTGCCAGCAAATCCTACAGCAGACCACAGCGGGATCGGGACACAGAAGAGAGCCAGGACAGAGCCAATGTCTGGAATCCAGATGGAAGCAGGGGTCCGCTTACGATAACATGAACGTAAGGTTAGTCCTTGAGCAGGAGCCGGTGTTGCAGCAACAGTAGCGTGTGTGACAGGGTGGAGTCTATCAGCACAGGTGAGAGACCAGCAAACTAATGTATCCAAAACTGGAAAGCTGCTAAAACATTGGAACTATAACAGTAGAAATCCGTCGCTAGAGCCAGCAGAAAAAATAATCTTCGGATGGAGAAGCGGCGAACAGACAACCTTAGCATCCTCTCGATGATTGAAAAACATTTTTTGATGAGGAGAAATTTCAAGCAGCTACTGTTTCCTCACAAATCGAGATTGAGACAAGCACTGCCACCATTTTATAACTGAGGCATTTTCAGAAGTATGCCAGTAGATTTGACATATCTTCAAGCCATTCCAAAAATACAGTATATCCAGAGGAAAGCAACACCTTAGTTAATACTTCAGGTACGACACTGTCAAGATGTTCTGGAATGTGCTTGTGAATGTCACAGGTGAGCAAATTACCCATGACTGGTTTTTTGTGAATGAAAAATTGTTATGAGACATATTAGAATCAAATGCTGCCATTGTGAATAACTTCAAAACCACTCCATATTATATAGACGCAAATCAAAATTTGGAGGGTAAATAAATTTAAATATAACACTAACTTTGGGCTCGAAGTATTTTTTTACAGTGTGACCTGAATGCTCTTGTATTTTAGCAAAAATACCAAACCTCTTGGATTAGAAGAGGACGCAGAAGCAATCAAAGGTATCAGCTCATTCGATCGGACAAGTTCCAATAAAAATTTGACATTGGGTTGTTTTGATTGATGAATTTAAAAATATTGATTATCAATACCATGCCCTATTCACATAACAGAGCAACTTGCCGAAGAAAAGTCTGTGTGAAAAACACAACTGTTGTTGTAGCATAATACCATTGATTGTAGATCCTTTTTAAAGACTGTGTGTTTCTCAGCTGTGATTCTCACACTGTGTGATGGCAGAATTGTGGATCTGTTTTGGTCCTGGTAGGCTCAGATTGGTAGAAACTTCTTCTGACAGAAAGCCAGGACTGTATTTCATGAACTACTGCCCTCTCTCCACAATTATCAGCTTGTGGGAAATGGCTTTTGATTCATATGTGTTTGTAGTTTCATGTTCCCACCTTTAATAAATAACAGCAAAGACACTGAAAGACAATTTGTGTGTGTGATTCAGAAGGTGTTTACAAAAGGACCTGTTAGAATATGACCACAGCAACATAGAAGTGACATGAGGATTTTTTTTAATGTGACTTTGTCAGATGTCCTGCATGTGCAGCAGGGTGTACAGCGCTGAGGCTGCAGTGTTCACAGTACTGTTTTCTCTTCCTGTTCGCTTCTCTCACACTATTTTTCCACACCAGCACTGAACCCTTGCCAAACCTTGTTTTCCACCTCACTCAGGAAAGGGAAGAGGGTGCGGCTCTAAAACTTAAAACCCCCTGTTAATCATTTTCACTCTTATGTACTAACTTTGGTTTCATTGTTTCACCTCCCTCTTTTTTTTTTTGAGGAGACTGCTGCTCATCACTTTACTGATTGTTTGCTGATTCTTCTGCATCTCAGTCTATCATACGTAAGACTAATCAGTTTATTCTGTTTGCAGATGGCCGCCATCAGGAAGAAGTTGGTGATAGTTGGAGATGGCGCATGTGGGAAGACCTGCCTGCTCATCGTATTCAGTAAGGACCAGTTCCCAGAGGTCTACGTCCCCACCGTTTTTGAGAACTACATTGCTGACATTGAAGTGGATGGAAAACAGGTACTTATACTAGACTAACACTTTAAGTGTAACCCTTAATTTGTTTTGATTTTATTATTTTTAAAATGATCAGAAATGGAAATTAAGATAATTTATTCTCATACTTATTGTACTTGAGTATATTACATATTTCTCCTCTCGAACTCTCAAATGGTTTCATTTAATAAACTATTTTAAGCAAATCAAATGTAATCCATGCTTTTTGTGCAATACTAAATATAGTGTTAGACAAAAAGCAAAGTTTCTGTGACACAATGAAACAACTGCTGTAGTGTTAAAAATGTGACTCTGTTGGCCGAGAACCACGTGCCATCACGGCTGATGGGGATAAATGTTTACTGTTAGTAAATCCTTGGCTCCCTTCATTGTTATAAAGTAAGAGACCTCCCTTCAACAGGAAATGGGTCAGTGCCACCTTCCTGCTCAGTGGTGGAACCCCAGTCCCTCATACTGTACATCATGACTAATATCCTATTTCCTGTTCCTGTTTCCTGTGCTGCGTAATACAAAGTTGACTGTACTCAGGGCCTTTTAACTGCATTAATCAGACCTAAAAAAAATTAGGTACTGTAAAACATTACAACATTGATTCATTGTCACTGTTGAACTTGCAACTTGGATATTTTATGATTCCAGTAGTCACTACTCAATCCCTACATTCCTGTCAGTAGCACTGCACATTTGCAACTCTCCAGAGATTGGAAAGAAGGTTAGGGCTCACTGCTGTCATGAGCTCTGGAAAAAAAAGTTTCAGAATTTTAAGAAAGTAATTAAATAGGTCTTTTTATAAACAAGTTTTAACGTTGTTTGTATTGAGCGTTTGCATGATGTCTAGTGACGTTTGTGTGTGTATAAAACTGGGCATGGTGTGGAGTTGTTGGTAGTGATGTCGGCAAATAAGACATGAACAGTGAAGTACAAAGGAGGCCCCTGAGACTCCTAATGGTAAAGTAGAGGGAAGCAGATAATGACACAATTTTGTTACGTTGTGGTGTAGCAGACTCCGGCAAGACACCAGAAAAGTCCATATAAATGCATTATTTACTGTGTTGGTACTGTCTAGGAAACATTTACAACAGTTTTTACTCAGTTCTCAGCTGTATTGGGCATCTGTAACTTCAGTGCTGGTGAAGAATTAACTGGGTGCAGGATGACGTAAGTGATTTAACAGAGTCCACTGCTTTTTATGACACTTTACAGCCATGCATCCATGTGATGACTCTTCTCAGCTAGTGTGTGTAAATCCACCACATTGCTGTGGTGTTGCATTTTAGTATGTAGTACAACTTAGTTGCATTTGTTTTATCTAGATGAGCTCTGGAAGAATTCTGGAATCTGGAATAAACTCTGAGTTGCTTTTTAGGGCTGGTATCAGTCTTAGATGGTAGAGCGGTCGTCCAGTGATCTGAAGGTACCTGGTTTAATCCCAGACCCTGCAGTTAACATGTCGAAGTGTCCCTGAGCAAGACATTGAACCCCAAATTGCTCCTGATGCTTCGCCATCAGTGTATGAATGTGTGAATAGTTAACGCTCCTGATGTGCAGGTTGCACCCTGCGAGGTAGTCACTGCCACACTGACAGTGTATGAATGTGTGTGTGAATGGGTGAATGCAAAACCTGTAGTGTAAAAGCACTTTGAGTGGTCAACAATGACTAGAAAAGTGCTATATAAATACAGGACATTTACCATTTACATATACCATTGTTTTAAGTCTTCTTTACTTCCCTTTTTCCAGTTATTCTGCAGCTGTTCTTTTTGACCATATTCTCACTGTCTCTGTTTACTTCCCTCTGTTCATCCTGCTGTCAATGAAGCGGGAATATCCTGCCTGATTATAATAATGTCTCCCTCACTCAGGTGGAGTTAGCCTTGTGGGATACAGCTGGCCAGGAGGACTATGACAGACTGAGGCCTCTCTCCTACCCTGACACAGACGTTATCCTCATGTGCTTCTCCATAGACAGTCCGGACAGTTTAGGTAGGACTGATACAAACCGTCCACCCAGTAGGAATGGGTATCAATAAAATATCATCAGTACTGATACAGCTACTTAATGATAACTCTTGTCGACATTACTCAATGCAAAAACTCAAGACATGACATAAAAAGTTTTGAAAATAATGAAAGTTATTTTATTTCTGCGACATGCCAGGCAACTCCTTGTCCTCGAGCCTCTTAGAACCTAACAGAGGCTAACAGGTCAACAGAGAAAATAACAGCAACATTAGGTCACTAGAAGATGAGGAGGATGATGCTGCTATCTCTACTCACCCACGTACTAAAACTGTAACATTCTAGAAGGTGGTGTGTTTCTAAATTGTTTCTTACTATTTTACTTTTAGTTGCTTGAATTTGTGGTGATGTGACTGAAAAATAAGTAAAATCTTGACATTAATAGGTATGGAATACATTATTCACTGTAAAGGATCTTTTGATTTTTGCCTTCTGTAACAGTCAAAGCTGGTTATGTTTTGGTTTTTTTTAGAGTTTTTTGTTTTTTTTAAATCAGTTTTTGTGTGATTTTGTGTAGATGGAAGGTATATTAATGGAGATATGACTAAAAATTATACTACCAACCTAATAAATAATACCTGCCTCCAATTTTTTGTGCACTCTCACTGACACAAAGGATCTGCAGAGGAGGTTCTCATGATTCCATAATGTCCCCAGTTTTCAGGCATATAATTAGCCATTTTACGACAACATAGTGGTTATTTAGTTGTTGTTGTTTTCTTTTTGAGACTGATTATGCCTTCTTGTTCTGAGGCCTGTTTGATGAAAGATGTTTAAAAAAATGGGACTTGGGCTCCAATTTATGACTTAAATGAATTTAACACATCACACTTGTGCATCATTTCAAGCTGACCCACGCACACTAATTGGAGAAAAGTTCATGAAGTCAAGATAGATATAGATTATGAAAGCACTATCTTTAAGTCTACACATGCTGCACATTTTCAGGCTAGTATTCTTGCCCTGGGATTTTCCTCTACAGTGGTTTGATATGGTCAATGCCACAGATACACGTATCGCAGCATGGCATCTCCTAGAAAGTTCAGACTTTGGCTCAGCTACGTTTGAGAGAGGGGTCAGCGACCTCCGTTTATACAGTCACATGGGAAAAAAGGCCTCTCGTAGCTGGCCTTGTAGGGAGAATGATCGGGAATTTACTGAGCAATGCCTCAAATTGTTTTTCTTTATTTTTATTCTTGTAGAGAACATTCCAGAGAAATGGACGCCTGAAGTGAAACACTTTTGTCCCAATGTCCCCATCATTCTTGTGGGTAACAAGAAAGACCTTAGAAATGATGAGCACACACGCAGAGAGCTGGCCAAGATGAAGCAGGTGTGTGTGTTTTGAGTCTAATCTCCTTGTTATCACTCTGAGAGCATCATTTTATAACACACTGTTTGTGCATTTAACCTCCAGGAGCCCGTTAAGTCTGAGGAGGGTAGAGACATGGCCAACCGCATCAGTGCCTTTGGCTACCTGGAGTGCTCCGCCAAGACCAAGGATGGTGTGCGGGAGGTGTTTGAGATGGCAACCAGGGCAGCTCTGCAGGTTCGCAAGCGCAAGAAGAGGGGAGGCTGTGAGCTGTTGTGAAGGGCTGCAGCTTTTTGGTCAGCCAGCACCTGAGGGAGGACTCCCTACCCCTTACTTATAGAGTTACTTTAAATCAATGGCTTCCGTGGACTATACTTACTTCACTGATGCAGATATGCCACAGAAGAAAATGAAAGACTGACACACCTGTTGAAAAGCAAAACACATTAGCCTTTAAAAAGAAAAAAATGCTACTCACACACTGTCAGTTTTGTTTGTTTGCTGTTTTGTTTTCCTCAAAAAGCCTGCTTATGTGAAGGACCTGCCCCATTCCTCCTATATGAATGTATGTTTATTTATATGTGCATATTCTTTACAAATATATCATGCACCTGCCTCTGTTATATGAGTGTTTACAGAACAGGGTCTTTAGCACACAGCTCCCCCTGATTTTTCTTGCTTTCAGGGCTGCACTCAGTCTTCGACAGTCACCATCCATTCTTTTGTTATACCACTGCTGATTTTCACACCCTTGAAGTTCACCAAGTGCTGAGTTGACATAACTCTCTTCTGACATCAAAGACTAAATTTTAAGCGCGTTCACACTGAGTTAATCCACTGTATCCTACGCAAGCTGAAGTAGCAGTGGATACTTGTGTGGAAAGATTTTGGTTTTTAACTTGATCACTCTTCCATGGGGATAGCTTAAACGGCCACTGAACAGTGGTCTGTTGTGACAGACACAAGACGCTCAGTCACTGGCACTGTTTGAGCCAACAGACTTGGCTCTGCCAAGACATCACCAGCGCTTCCTCAAACAAGCCTCTTGTCTGAACTCTGTGCTGTTGATTCAGATCCAGTATACAGCTGTAACACGTCACTACTGGGTTTTCTGAGGACACGTGCACACTGTAATCTACATGTTTAGTAATAACATTGTATACAGCCATATTTTTTTTTAGGCCCATTCTGTATGTAAACGATTTAATAAAACCCTGACTACTTGATTGGTAACAACTTCTGAGCTGTCAATACGCTCCTCACTTGGCTTGCCTTTGAAATTGGGGCATGTTGTAGGACCTCGTTTGACACTATATGCAAGGGACACTGCTTGAGATGAGATTGTAATGTTTTACACCGGAATAAGAAATTACAGAATTGGGATGAAAACTCACCTTTTCACCAGCTGCCACCATAATATGAACTTAATTCTTTCCACACAAGCATTCTCAACACTGACAGAATTATGAGTGTGCTGTGGTTTCATGGCTGGAGCAACAAGTTTCAAATAATAGAACCCTAAAAATACTGAACTGTAATGAAAGTCTACACATTGATCTTCGCCACCATAAGCGACCACTGTCGTGATCATTCTTTTAGCAAATACATTCAAACCTCCAGTTGTAGGCTTCACCTATTGCCTGTACACTGTCGCTGTCTGTAATGTCAGACATACCAGCTGATTGTGCTGATGTTTTACCAACAGGAGTGGAATATGTTGAATGTCTGGATGAGGCAAACATTAATAAAGTATTTTTGAAATGCTTTGTCACCTTAACAGGATTATTTAACAGAGAGATTTTATAGACTTGCAAATGTTTTGGTTTTTATTTTATTACTTTTTTAGAAAAGCATATACAATATTAAATGCATCTGCCATATTTAATTTTCCCATTAGCAAAGAGACTACTGTTGTATAATTAATTTGTAATATAATGATATTAACTAAGCTCTTGCCTAGGAATTTGGGCATCATGTTTTATTTTGTTCATTTGGAAAACAGCAAAACAGTTCATTTAATATCCACGCTTCATTGATAGTTATTAAAAAAAAAAAATTATACAGGAGCTGATGCCTGACATGATGGTACATTCAACCAAGAAATCCTCATGAACCTGCATGATTCTAGAAGAGATTGACCTAAGTCGAAAAATGTTATTAAAACACTTTAGTTAGTAATATTAATTTAAAGTAAAAATATAAACCAATATATCATTCAAGATTCGAGTCTCAGTAAATGGTTTTAAAGGGTTCTTGAATTCCAATGAGGTAGCTGAAAACAAACCTTTAAACATGAATCAGCTCCCGGTATTTCGTGGTCTTTGGTCAAGTTCATATGGCTTATACAAACCACTTTAATCATGAGAAAAATATGAAGTACTGTGTTTAAAAAAGGTTTTTAAATTATTGGTTTCCTAGAGAATAGTGATATGAACACATTTAAAGGTGCCAGTAAGCCCTTTTTAGACAACTTGAGTCTAAATGTAACAAATCCTAGTTATGAACCTGTGTTCCAAGCACGTGGTGCAAAAATGATTCCAGCCTATTAAGCGGATCCCTTAAAGTCCTCAGGACGGAAGGGTGGGCTCTCCTTTCTCTCACAGGTCGTTCCTCCACTCGGGGTCCAGGTACTGCTGAACACCACTTTCTGCAGTCTCCACTGGAAAAAAAAACGCATAACGAATAAGATGGACACTCTTAACATCAAAACGATCATTCTTGAGGGTGAAATGAATTAAAGCTATCCGCCTGCCACCTTTAGCCTCAATGTTGATGTAGAGGGAAGCGAGTCTCATCACCACATCCTCATCTTCCTCTGCCTGACTGAAACCAGTGTAGCCTCCTTCATCTTTACAGTACTGGATGAACCTGCAGAGATGAAGGGAGAGAGAAAAATTTAATTTACAATAATTCAAAATTCACAGTTAATAAAGGAATTTCAACACATACCGAGCCCAGGTAGGGTCTGTGTTCAGAATTCTGGGGTTTCCCACCACAATCAGCAAAGCTTTAGCTCGAGTCACGGCCACGTTGAATCTCTGGGCAACAAAACAGTGCGTCAAACAGGGTTGGAGGCAACCATTTAATATCCACTTGCATTACTGTAATTATTTTGCTGTATAGTTTTTACATCAGTAATTATACTTCTGTTATTATGAAATCTATATTTTATTTGCTATGAAGATACTTTAAAACAACTCTTACTGAAAAATAACAATACTGTCTTAAAATTTAGGACAGCATCATAGGTTCAGGCTTGCATCACTGTACCTGTAATTAAAAAGTATATCTACATCAATCAATCACTGACTCAAATGTACCACACAGTGAGCACACTAAGTGACGCATATCAAACACACCCCACTCTTATGTGAGTAACAGGTGATACCAGTTTGGTAAACTGCTAAATGTTGAAATGCTCACAATGTATTCTACCTTCAGTGAGGAGTATGAAGACTTTCTGCTCAAAATGTCTGAAAACTTGGAGGAGTACAATGGGACAGAGAGGCTGAACGGACTCCTCCAAGTTTTCAGACATTTTGAGCAGAAAGTCTTCATACTCCTGACACTGTTGGAAGAGGTGTGCTTTGGCACGTTTCGGTTGCTCACACATGAGCACAAGCATGGTTACACAATGCGGACATGACATATATTTGATGTGACTATTCCTCTTGACAATCGCCGCCTCTCATAGTCGATTAATCTGGGAATGTGAGACGCCCGAATCGGAACAAAACGACTCCCAGTAAAGGTGCAGGCATGTTCTCTCTGTTATTCTCCACTGTGCTGGGACAGCACTTCCCCGTGCATGCTTCCAGTAAACTAAAGGAAGCTTCAAGACGATGTAACCATGCTCAGGCCCAGTTGGGCTCGGAGCAATGCGCAGGCCAGCGGGGACTGTGGAGGGGGGATAATCATGCTTCAGCACGGTACGAAGCAACTGGGCCAAGTGTGAGTTTGCCCTTAACCTTTGGCTTGGGCACAGTGCATGGTCACTTCAGGGAAACACAGCAGACAAATGAAAGCGGGGGATAAAACTGGCATGGTCTTAAGTGATTTCTTCACAGAAATAAAGCCAAGATCAAAACAAAACAAGGATTCGAACATCATCAACAAGAGGGTGTCTGATAAGTCTGAGTGAAAGTGCACTCTTCTCTAATGCTTTAAAATGTAAGATCTGAGAATTGCAAGTGCTGAAGTACAATAAATGCATGTGTTTGTCTTGTATACCTTCTCATTCTTGACAAAGCCCAGGTTGAATTGTTTGTCAATCTCTGTGTAATCAGGGCTGCTTCGAACTGTACACACTATGATCACTCTCCTCTCCTGACCTTGGAACTCTTCCACTGAACCAACCTGATACACACACACAAATACATAAGGCAATTGTTTCTGCTGTGTGCTTCACATTATTCAACTAAGAATTATTTAGTTACCTTAAGCGTCATGATGTCCTTAAGCTTCAGGTCTTTCCCAATTCTTTCTAGAGCCTTACGGATTTTCTGCACCTGGGATACCCACACAAGACACTTACAGTTGCATGTCCCCTTTTTAATCTGCGTACATTTGTCTAAACATAGCTTGTATTAAAACGTAACCATCACATTCTGTGTCTTGAATTGGATTATAACCTGTTTCCTGTAGGGAGCGATGATGCCTATGTCCTTGGGTAAAATGGTAGCCAGGCCCTTCTTGCCATGAGTCTGCAGCAGTTTCTTTACGTAGTCCATCATCACCTCCACCTCTGCTACGTTAAAGAAGGAAGGACTGCTTGCCTCACGCGCGTCAATACCTGTGACGCCATGAAAGATCACAGGGAAGCCCTAACAGACAGAACCAGAACAATTATTATAGATTATATACTGTATGTACAGTACAATTATTATAAGAACCAGTGTTGTCCTTTGTGTAACCAGGCACGTTCCAAAGGGCATTTATTGATAAACAATATTTTTTTTAAAAAAAGGTTATGACAGTAAAATCTGTTACACAGGTCTCATTCGCACTTCATCTATGCAGGCCTCTCACTCTATGCGCCCCTGAGGTATGTTCCACTGCTCCACCACCAGGGGATACCAGTTGCAGAGGCTAAAGTGACAGCATCACAGCGTTCCAATAAGCATATTACTACACTATTCAGTATCCCAGCTAAAAGTTAAGTGTTCCACAGAACATTGTATTTAAAATGCAGTATGCCAAAAATGCAAGGATACAGTGCATTCACCCTAAGCTTGGGTGCACGGGATGAGAGACAGGCTCCAGTTTGCCGATCTCCTGCAATACCCTCCTCTGCAATCCCATAGATGGTTTTCAGAGGAGATTGCTGAGAAATACATTCAAGGGCACAATCTATGTGGACTCTCCTCGGGTGTTGTACAAATGCACGGAAGCTGTTGCTGCACTAGACCAATAAGAGTGTTTATATTGAATAAGCTGAAGATGCAGCATCATCCCTGTGTATTGGAAGAAGATGCTTGACCGATTGATGCAGATGCAATACCTCACTTATGTTATAATTTAAAGTATTTGTGTTCTCAAAAAAAAACAAACATTACCGGCTTTGGGAGGTATTCCCAGTAGCAGTAGGAGTTGCGTAATATTTCGTCCGCGCAAACCTGCAGCTCTCCGTCATAGAAGAGTTCGTTGGGGATCTTCAGGATGGCAGGGTGGGACCTCAAATAGACACAACCAAAAATAGATTAAAAGGTGGAAAATCAGACACATCATTTATATATGTGACATGCAACCGTCTCGACAACCACACCTGTAGTTGTGCAGCAGTTTGGTGACAAAGTGATTGTTGAACACGCCCTCGTTCTTCTGGTACAGAGGGAAATCATTCATTAAGCGTTCCAGGAGGGACAGCCCTGCAGACAGCAGAGCCTTTTAACTGCTGAACTGAGTGCCCTCTTTTATCCCAACTACACTTTTATAAATGACACAGTGTATATGTGAGTGTGTCTATGCTTACCCATGCCATATTTAAGTGCAAAAGGGGATCTGAGAATAGGTCCGAGCTGCTTGGGGTCTCCAGCCAGAACAACCTGACCAGACTCTGCATGGAGCAGCCCTTTATTTCATAGATAAGAACAATCAACCAACACATAAAAAGAAGTTGATTACAGTTAAGGAAAACATTAAGTTGCTTTTTTCTTTACCTGCCAATGGGACTAAACATTCAGTCTCGACGGCGTGTCCTGCCTCGTCCACAAACACGTGAGTGAAATGACCTTCGGGGAGGTTGCCTGAGACCAGCCTGCCAGGACAAGAGGGACATTAGAAAACTTACTCCCACAGTGCTTCAATACGGGAGTTGAATGTTAGTACACTGGACGGCAGAGAATAGAGGAAAACTGCAGAGTCATTAAGTACCTTCCAGCCGTTAACAGGGTGGTGACCATGATCCTATACTCCATCAGCTTCTCTTTAGCAGGAAAAACATAACACTCCCCTACCAGGTTAGAGCATGCCTGTGAAAGCACCACAATATGTGTGCACAACAACTCAACTGCAATAGTGCAAACAGTGTCAAACACATCCCGAAAGAAAGCAAGTGAAAGGGATGGATAACCTAATGCCATTTCTACAGAAAAAGGGCAGGTAAGCCACTAAAATTAGTTCAACATAATGGAAGAGTGGGAAAAGAGTAGAATACAGGATATGATATACCACGCAAGAATGCACCTTTTATTCAAGCAATAGCAATTTCAGGTAAACATGTTTCTTTTTTCTGGAGCAGCTGATTGATGTAGCTAAGGAGTTGGTCGCCTTGTTTCCTTCCCATCTCTGTTGAGAGAAGTGCCCCTAACAGCTATCATATTGACCTATCACAGATATATCAGTATCAGCTTATATGTTACCGATATCTGCCAAAAAAATTGGTTTCAAAGAATACATAAAAAAACAGTGAAAGCGGTGATTTTTTATTAAATTTCCAGTGAAGGTTACTGTACCAGCTCACTCCTGTCATTTAAGTCATCAACAAAATTCATTGTCAATCTGCAAAGTATTCTGCCTCTGTTGCATATCTGTGCTACAAACATTTGATAAGCTCATTTGAAGGAATATCTGATATCGGAACCTTTTACTCCCTGATATCGGTATCGGCTCCAAAAAATACATATCGGTTGGACTCTAGTTGAGAGACATAAGATATTCTATTCTCATACTTCAATCGCTCTTTCAAATTCAGTGCTGACGGGTTTACGTTTGTGCTTAAATGGATAAAAATAAAACACACCAGCACCCAAGTTTCAAAGTTTTTCAGAGCTTTAAAATCAGAACCAGTAAATGGAGCCAACAGCCAATCGTACCCTTTCCCACTAAGAACACAAGCCAGAAGTTAGTGCATGCAAGTTCTGTCCCATGTGAAAAGTTTGCATCTGTATGGAGCTAATTGAGCGTCAGTTACTTTCTACATCAAAGAAATCCTTTTAGGTTAAAACAAACGCCAGGCGTGGAATGTATCAGTGCTGACCTTAAGGCTTTCAGGCACGAATTTTGGCTCCCGGCTGCTGGCGTACATGCGAAACACTTCACATTTGTCCACATGTTCCAAAATCTTCAGGCATAGCAGATCAGCAGCGCTGTTGGAGGGAGCGCAGACCAGGATGTGGCAGGAGGATTGGTTCTTCTTGATCTGCTTGATGGCCTCCACCAGAGTCACGGTTTTACCTGTATGAACAAATCAGAGTAATTCTGTCTTGTGAGAGATTGTTGTGTTACTTAAACACTGAAGACCAAGACAAAGTGATATTGTAGTATCGGCTTTACCCGTTCCAGGTGGGCCAAACACCAGGTAAGGGGCAGGTTTGGATGTGCCAGCTACTATGTGTTGTACAGCCTGATACTGCTCTCGGTTCTTCTCCAGCTTCCAGTCAAACAGCCTATCGTGTGAATAGCAGATTAATACTCAGAATAATGGTCGAGTTAATTAAATAAAAGGTACTCAGAGAGCAAACCTCTGCAAACACAACAACATATGCTTCCAAATAATATATACAGTGTATTTAAAGAGTGTGGTACTACTGTTTGTTTTGGCCATTTCTAAGTGTGATTTTTTTTTTTTTTTAAGGTCAAGTCCAGCTGGTGTGAAAAGAGCACCTGCTGGCGGCACCTGACGGGTGACTCATGAACCACAGAACCATCTGATTTTGACTATGTGATGGACCTTGCAGCCCTTTTCACACAGAGCTCCGCCTCATCCCCACACTGAAGGTTTGCCAATTGTCTGTCCATGTTAGTCTAAGAACCAAGCAGCGCTGGCTGCAAGGCGCTCCGATGTGGCAGTTTATTCAGAGAACCAGTCAAAAGAGGACTTCTCCATCGATGATGGTGAGCAGGATCGCTTAACATGTAAACACAGTAAATGGCTGAGGAATGCTACCATTCCCGAATGTCACTATACTTGTCTTGGCCTGTAATTTACCCATATTTTGGAGACAAAAAGCTTTTAGGCCACCTGTAGTCATTTCAATGAGGGACACGTGGAGATTTTTGCTCTGCCCGTCTGAACCGGCTGCAGCCGCCTGATTTAGCGTTACGTTCACTGAAACACCTCGTGGTCACCGCTGCCGAAGACCACAGCAACGGCAGCCGCTTTGCATTACAACGGAATCCTCTGGTATGTAGGCAGTATTCAGGATAGTTACATCGCGGTAAACAAGGAGGGAGAAGCCACGGCTGCCGGAACACAATGTCGCGTGAAAGATCAGCTGAGGTTCTTTCAAGGACCTTTAAAAAAAGCCTCAGTTCTTATGTCAATCATTTATACATTGAGGAAGGACTCCACAGCTACCTGTGTTTTAAAATGATAAAGAATTATAATCTATAAACCCTCATGCCTAACCTGAGTTCGGGCAGCGTAGTTTGCTGAGAGGAGAAGGCGGGTGCTGCAGGGAACAACACCTCTCCCAGCCTGAACTTGACCGCCAGCTCTGCCGCTCGGTGCTGAACACGCAAAGTCAGACGGTTGATCGTGAACTCAACATTGAACTTCAGGTTATCCACAAAGAAATCCAGCAATCTGTAAACAAATTCACAAACAAACCGTGTCGATCCCATATTCAAACAAGTTTCATGTACGAGTGAAAGAAATCAACGTTTTAATTTCTTAATAATTGAAGTTTACTGTAGTGATGCGGTCTTACTGTGAGCTGAAGCCGAGTTTGACACTGTCGAGCTGGACACTGTGGACATAGCCGCGGTACTTCACCTTTTCTTTCTCTGCGGGATAGACCAGCAGCGAATCCCCTCGTAGCACGGACGGACGATTCTCAGACACACCAGGTACCTGACAGGTTGCATTGTCAATCAAAGACATTTCAAATATATTACAAATCATTTGTCTTCTTGTTTTCCAATAATATTTTTTTTCATCATAATGCATCATGCATACAGTGCACGATCAACTGAGGTGATGAAATGGCCAGGCCTGGAATTCTGTAATTTCAGGGGAAAGGCCACTTGGTCTGCAGCTGAACCTTTTTTTCCAGAGAACAAAGGCCCACATGTCAGGGCATAAAGGCCAAAATGAAAAAAAACTGTGGCTTTGATATCAGTTAAACAAATCCATTTCTAGAAGAATTACTACCTTTTTATTAGTAAAGCTCCTTTTGTGACCTTTCTGTTTTTTTTTTATTTGTGCCGAGTTCATAAATGTTTACAACTTGGAACACATTTTCAAGGCGTAATAAAACATTACAACATAACAATTAATAAGGGTGGCACTGAATGTGACTGGCCATTGGGTATGGCAAAATGGCACCGTAGCGCCCCACAGAAATTTCAACAAGAAGCCGATTCAGTATAATTCACCAAGATTTATACTTTCTAGATCTACAAAAAGAAAAGCATCTTAGTGCCATGATTTGGAAGGACATATTTTGGCGATGCTGTAATGCAGTTAAGGTTATGAATTTCGTTGAATGCTGTTGAAAAGGTAACACATTATTTCCAGTTAACCATCTACAGTCCAAGCAGGACTCGCGGTAATGTTTGATTACTGCCTGTTTTATAGCGTCACATAGTGGACACAGGAAGTGATGCTGACAACTTCCTGCGGTGTACAAAGCACGCTAAAATTGAGAGCTGTCAACAAGTTGGTGTTCTGTGACGTGGCCACATCATACGCTTGGTGCTTGCAGCTTCGTTACTTGTTTGATATTGTACAAATAGGGGCACTGCCCTTATCTGTAAAATGGCCACACTTTTACATGTGATCAGTGAGTGATTCTGTGGGTGAATGAGCAAGCACATATTAACCTCAAGAACAAGGAGTTTTTGGTTGACTCTGTCTCTGGTCATGATGGCGTCCTTTCTTTCATTGTTTGGGATGTTGTATCGCTTCATGTCCACCTCCATCTGCTGCTCCTCAAGATGCAGCAGCAGCTGAAACTTCGCCGCGTAGTTCTCCCAGCTCAGTGGTTGCTCGAGCAAAGCCAGTCTGTCAAATGAAATGAGCAAACAAAGAAATTGCAGTTTTCTTAAAATGATTCCGGTGTGGAGTTGTCTTTATTGTTAGCTCAAAAAGGTCATACAGTGAAACATGTTTGCGCAAACCTCTGCTGACGTAGCTACATTTCCCCAGCATATGGCTTTATGATGGACTGTTAGTTACAAAATGACACTGTATGTCCAAAAATGTGTAACTTTGTGTTCAGTGACCTTGACCTTCCATCTAGAAAGCCCAATAGTTAATCGTCTGAAACCAACGCCAAATGACTCCAGTTGGACCTGTCTCTTCCTTATGTTATTTTGGTGGGTGTATATACAGTATGTGTTTCACTGTTTTTATCTGTTGTTGAGCCGAGCACCCACAATTCCGTTGTACCCCACTGTGCAATGACAAGAAAGTCTATTCAAAATCTATTCTACGCTATGAAAACGTCATCAAAATCGTTCAAGCAGTTTTTTTTTTTAATTTTTCCTAACAAACTAACAAACAAACGGACACATGTGAAAACTTAACACTGCATACAACAAACATCTGTGAGATTAGGATTTCATTGTCATTACATTATTATCCTTTAAGTAGAGGCATCGAATGTTGAGCTGGATTTACCTGTTATCACAGGTGAATGTAGACTTCTTCAGTAACTTAATGAGCTGGTTCAGATGTGGTGGCATTCGGTACTGTTTTAGCTCAACCACATGTTTGAGCTGCAGCACTGACAGCCTGGGAGAGGAGACAACATGTTATTTTTTTGTGTACATCAATAGGTGGCATGCAACACTTTAATGTTTCACATTTGCTGTGTATTTGACAGTGTGTTGACTGAATGGCGATACCCTTCAGGTTGCACTCCATCCACAATCGAATAATCAACTTCAGGGGTCCACGCAGGAAGGGATTGAGGTTTGTAGGGCGCTATAGGTGCCAGTTCCCTTCCAAGCGCAGTAACAAACTGAGCCTCAATAAAGCGCACGATGTGAAAAGCAGTGGGGGTCTGAAGGTCTGGTTTGAATTCAAAGGCTAGTGTAGCTGGGTAGAATCCAACCGAACTGCAACTGAATTTTACCTGGATTGAATAGCTGTCACCTGAGAAAAGAACATAAACAGCACAGAATTGATTTCTGTCGTAAACAAAAGTCAAAGCTGCTTGCAGTGGAAGGAGGAAGAGTAAGCAGGTCAAAGCAGTTTTTCATACGGCACTTTGTGACATTTACCAATAAATGCATAAGAGAGAATCAGCTGTCGATCAGATGATTTAGCTGAGTTGTGAACCGACCCTGAGTTCAGTGACCTGCCATGGTTAAAGCAATGCTTGATTTTATTTGGCCATTATTTGGCATCACCTTATCATATCATATTACCTGGTTTGAGACACAGAGGGTTTGTCTTGGTCACTTTGAGCTCATCCATCAGAGTGAAGCCCTTCAGCCAGTGCAGCGGAGTGTAGTAGGTGAAATAGACAGGTTCTGTTCCATCGTTCTCCACCATCAGATTTATCACACACTGAATCAAAAGGAAATAGACAACATTCATGATTGCGCCACAGTCAACAATGGGTTCATGTGATTCAACGGATAAGATTAATACCTCAAATTCATCCACACACAACCGCAGTTTCCCGTCCTCAAACAGAGCGTCGGAGTTGATTCGGATCCCATTTTTGTCAGAGATGAACTGCGTCCTGTGGGTGCAAAAAAGGGCAAAGGTGATGATGCGCCCACTGCAACTCAGAATTAAATATTGCTTTTAACTATATTCTAGTTTTATAGCTAAAACTTTGTCAAACTCTTGCACTAGCCATCCTGTCAATGGAGTACAAACTGGCTTAACTGGCAACAAAAATCAAAACATATTTGACATGCAGAGAGACTAGTCTTTGGGTAAAAACAAGCAAGCTCACAGAAACGTTACCTGTCTGTCTCCAGTTTTTTCATCAAAAGATTGGCCAGTCTCCGCCGAGCTCGAACGCCTAAGACCGCTTCATCTCCAGAGGTGGCGGGCTGTGATGTCCCAGGACTGGCAGCTCCACTGTGGGCAGCCTCTGGCTGACCGCCCCTGCGTGAACGCCACTGGTCCACGTAAAGGGCTTGGACCTGCAGAGGGGGACCTCAGGGCCCTTTAGTCTGTAATGTAACTAAGCAGCTGATTGTCATCAGTTAAGATTGTTTTTTGCATTAGTGGACATAATTATATCCTAACCAGTTTTATCATGGACACAAATGGACATATAAGTCGACCAGCCAACCATTTCAGCTAATTCAAAGCGATAACACCAGTTCCTAAGGCGTAACACCACATGTTTCTTTCCAAAGGACACAACTCCATTTTCGGGGTTAACATACTCAATCTGATAATGTCTAAAGGAAATATTTGTAACACTGACATGCACCGTTTAAAACAGGTACTGCAGTTCAAACTCAACACACAGGACAGAGCTCGCTCCTCCCACTCCCTCCTCTCTAGACTACAAGAGCAATTGGGTTTCCACATCACGGACACTGAAGCTCCAGGAGTACAAAACAAGGCTGTAACTTTCTTTGGAAAATGTCAAGCAAGGAGTCCTACACCTTGGGTTGTTAAACTAATTTTTATGTTAATAAAAATATGTTATGTTTAATACCTGTGTTTAGTTAGTCATACCTGAAGCAGTTTGCTTGCCTGCTTGCCTGCTTCCTGCTTCCGTCACTGCAACACCTGTGTGCTTGCCAGGATAGTTTGTCTCTTATTTGGCGACCCAGGGGGACGTCCATAACTGTCACGATTCTTATTTGCTCTGGTCAAAACATCAGACCATTCCGCACCATTATCGAAATTTCAGGGAGAGGAAATACTGGCCACAGTGTAACTGTCAGAGGAGCGAGTATTTCAACGTGATTCCTTAATGTCTGACAATATATTAAGAGTCATTTTATGATTTCGTAAATATCTTACATATTGCTCCTTTTAGTCCTCTATCATTGATAAATTATTTTATACCTTTAAAATAACTCTAACTCCTTGATGCCTGATCTTCCCTCCTAGAGGCCGGCCGAGGTCATCCGGGCCTTATCTGTGAGTGTGTGAGAAGCAGCACTAGAACGCCAGAGCTACCTTGAATCATAGACACAGCTGTGGCTCTGATATCACAAAGCTCAGACTTTCAGGGTAAAGATCAATGTCTCATTTAAAACTAAGACATGTGTAGGATCTCCTGAGTCTCCCTCATCACCTCAACCACTTTGAGAGGCAGCTCCCGGTTTCTCCCATGCCACCCCGAACATTCTGCTCTTCAATTTTATTTTTAGATTGAATAATTATAGAATAAACAACCAACCAATCCACCAGTACGGTTCTGTTTCAAAACTTTGGACTTTAAACTTGAACTGTATTTATTGTAGCATTGACCTCGTTTGAAAAGTGACATCACCATGATCCTGTGATCACCTGGCCAGAACTTCACCCACCCACCTGATCAGACATTGGAGAAGACTTCAACCTTAAATTTGGAGCAATTTCTAAAATTAACTTTTTTATTCGGCTACAGCTATAGTCCCAATTAGGGTGGATTGAAGGCATAGGCCCTAATTACTCGCATATCTGCATAAAAGTGCTGATGCAGGCGTGATGAAGTGCTTACCGTGGCGTTGAAGGTAATCGTATCTCTCCGTCTTCTTATTTTCTGTGCCACCTTCAGGGCATGGAGAACCGAGCCGAAGTTGGGGTCTTTTGTCTCTGCATTCCTAAAAATAAATAACATAAGGCTTCGGTTAAAATATATGTATAGATATTGATCATACGTGTGGGAAAACTGTCGCAACGAAGAGGATCTCACCGGCTCCGGAACTCCGCGTTATAGATTTCTCTCAGCTCAAGCCTGTCTGTGATGGACGTTCGCTCTGACTCCTTCAAAAACTCAAAGAAGTCGAGTCCGATCTGACAGAGGACGGTGGGCGGCAGCCTCTTACGAACCATGATCCAACACCGAAATGATCGGAGCAACTATAAGAATATAAAGTCCGGGATGTTCGGCTCAGAAACTCGCAGTTTATATTCGGCATCTAAGAGGAGCTCGCTTGCAGGGTGTTTTCGTTTGTGTTCCGGCACAGCCCACGTGGGCGGCGTCTCTCTGTGCCCCCTGGTGCGCGGCTGCGACACGTACACGGCGCGGAGCGGATGAAGAAAGCAGGCGCACCCACACAGGATTCCGTGGCTGGAGAAACGAAACCTAACGAGTTCGGAGTCCCGAAGAGAAAAGTCGAAACTGATGTTGAATTATACAACCGACCAGCCGAAAAACCTTGTTTTGATGAGTCACCGAAAACACCACAAACAACAGCTGCTTCTGATTCATCCGTTAAAGCCGGAGCCGAAAAAACACCAGATCCGACAAAGCTGAGAAAATTCGTTGCGGTTTTTTTTAGCTCATTTTTACACGTTGCATTACCAAAAATGATGTTAAAAAAAGAGTGGCATTGATCTGATTAGTATTTACAGTTATGACCGCCCAGAACCTTCACAGGAAGGAGATCACATGTTAGATTCATTCAACACAGGATCACGATTAAAGCTGTTTCTAGTGTCTTTTTTAAAGGAGATCGGACCCCCCGGCGTTTGTTTTTCCACTTACATGTTCTAATCTATTTGTTTTGTAGACTTGTAGGGTACACGAGAAAGAAATCAAGGAGGAATCTCAAAAATTTGCTGTTGTTTAAAAAAAAAAAACATTAAACACAAGAAAAGCACAGATGCACATCCTTAAAGTCCATTAGCACATAAGAGTTGGTCAAAAGATAATTGTATGCCAGCTATTTTGATAATAACTGCCTTATTTTTTTTTTGTTTGTTTGTAGGGCATAGTTTTTATATGTTCTTCCGTTGTCCCAATTTTGTCTCCGTGGTGCTTTACAGTCTCCATTAAATGGAATTGCGTCATAAACACAAGACCTAATTATTGTTAGTAGCATCATCATCCTTAAAAAGAAGAAGAAGAATGGGTGAGATACACCAATACTCAAAGCAGTATTGGGTGTCAATCAGACACTGTACTGAAATATGACTTTAATGTAGACCTGATCGCCACGGTAGGCCTTGGTCTATTTAATGTTTGCAGTGTGATAAAAGTACTTGAAAACCATAGTTATGTAAAAGTAAAGATATGCCACTTGAAAGTGAGAAGTTGAAGTCACACTTTGAAACGTACTTGAGTCAAAGCCTTAAAATAGCTCATAAAATGCACTTAAGTAATATAATATGAATTATGTGACTCAGCACCTCTGAGTTAAAACAATATTGAGGACGAGAGAACGGCAACTACACTCATATTTTAAATAGATGTCTAATGTTAATGTGCTGCATAGTAAAGCTTGAAGTAATTCTGAAAACTTCGGGTGTTTCCTGACGGAGGGAGACGTGCTACCACATAGGTCAGCCCACCGTGACTGTGGAGATCCAGCCTGTGTCATTGTGGCTGCCTTCACAGGTGTTGTGATGGAGGACACAATCCCCACATGTATGTCGTACCCTGTTTCCCTGCTGCAGGAAACATCGGTTATGAGCATAACTCGTGAAATAAAGGAAAAATCATACGTTTTCTTCTTTGTTGTTTTCCAAGTTTTTTGGGTTTTTTTTATTTCATTTTATTTTGTGTCTATTCTAAATCATATTCTCAAGACAAGAATCATTTACGTGCTCTATGGGAGCCGTTAACATGAAGAAATGGCAGCTGACATGAAGGACATGAACCGGGGCATATAACACAAAGTGTCGAAAAACTGA
>KV751391.1:389494-441152 GCA_001698575.1 Mola mola
CCATTGCAAAAGGTGGATCAGCTGTCGATTAATCTCACGGCTGTAGTCGAACGTGATGAATGCTAAAAGTGGTGATTCCCAGATGTGCGGTGGGCGTGGCCTTCATACTCCAGGAAGCGTTATATTATTATACCGCAATAAGACGTCATTGTCAGTGGATTGATCACAGGATACTACTGATAATCACACAGAGGGTCGGTCCGTCAGGAGGCAAGTCTCCAAAGTTTCATTTAATCATACTTTGAGCCGATTTGGCAAGTGGATATTTGATGAGTTTGTGTTAGATATTATATATGATTATATATCGATTTTCTGAATTGGGACACATAATCTTGGCACCAGTCTAAGCAAACGTTTTTTTTTCTGCTGTCTGAGGTTCCATTTACCTAAGAGTAATAATAAAAGTAAGAGTGATCCTCTGGATCGTCTTGCTAATGAACCGCTAATCATGGAGTGTTTCATAGGAAGCAACTGGACTTCTTATCTTGTTTGAAGACGTTTCGGATGAGAGGCGAAACGGTCTTCAAACAAGATAAGAAGTCCAGTTGCTTCCTATCAAACACTCCAAGATTAAGATGACCTGGATGACTGAGAACCTTCATGGACATAATGAACTGCTACACATAAGAGCATTTCCTGTGACAAGAGTATATGTTTATCGTTTTACTCTGCTTGATATTGTTGAAAATTCGGATGAGAGGCGAAACGGTCTTCAAACAAGATAAGAAGTCCAGTTGCTTCCTATCAAACACTCCAAGATTAAGATGACCTGGATGACTGAGAACCTTCATGGACATAATGAACTGCTACACATAAGAGCATTTCCTGTGACAAGAGTATATGTTTATCGTTTTACTCTGCTTGATATTGTTGAAAATTAAACTCTACTGTGGCTCTCAACGTTCTTGCATATTGTGAACATTTAACTAGTTAAGCATTTGGAACAAAAATGCTGTGATATAGATCTATTTTATATTCATGTAAATGGTTTTAATTGCACAGCAAAATAAAGACACAGTACTCCACTAGATGTTGAAAGATTCAACATTTACATTTAATCCCATTTGAACCTTTTTTTTTTTTTTTAATGAAGTCTATGAACAAGATCAGGCTTATCACAGACGCGCTGGGTGACGTGCTCAGTTCCCACGTCGTGGATCCTGCCGCTGGAAGTTCTTGATTCACCAGCACAGGTCATCTCCACGGCATCAGTGGAGCGCTCTCAGAGACACTTGCAGTCTGATGACTCACAGGGTCAACATACTGTTTCATTCTGAATGATCATCTAGCAGTTGTGGCCACATTCAGAGACAAACGGGACGAATATCCCTTATTCTGAAGGTCATGCATCTCACACACAATAAGACATGAAGACTCTTTTGTTGTACTTCTGAATCTCTGTGTTCATCTGAAAGTCTTCTGGACACGACAGCAAGAAGAACCTCCGACAGCAGCTGTTCTACGTCAGAGACCCTCCACAGGCAAGGCAAACATGTAAAATCATGAAATTTATGCCATTTACTTTACAATACTGTGTTTCATGTCTCAAAAGAATATGGCCAATTGCATTTTCCTTTGCATTTGACTTATTTTATTAAGTATACTTAAGCCTCAACACCTTGAATCTGAGTCTTTTTTTTCCATTAGAGGACAAGTGAAATTTGTAACACTGTCCTATTAGCGACATAGGACAGTGAGGGAGAATCATGTTCCGATAGTGCATCACTAGATCAACGGTGCAACAGTGAGTCATTTAGAGGAACTCAGTCATTATTTGTAGAGTCGCAGCAGAGTGTTATTTTTGTCATTTTAACAGGTCTTTGTACGGGCTGGAATGATACCACTTTAATGGTCAGTCATTAATAAATAATAGAACCAGTTTATTTGTGAAATTTAAGAAAATCTTACACAATACGTTGCTCTATAATGTGTCTGATTGTTAATGAAGCTTGATGTAATATGCCGCAATGCTGGGTAAAAGACCTGTATTTGTTTGGTACATGTTGTTTTTGTCATAATAAAAGACATTAAGACATTAAATCTTGTTCTTTTTGTGTGTGCTTTTCCATTTTCCTTGTCAAAGCACTTATTTCGTTGTAACAGTTGAAACAGTGGAATATTCATAAAGATTATGAATAGTAACTTTTGTCTATAACATAAAAAATGATACGTTCTTTAATTGTGCAAAGGCTCAAAAGGTATTTCCCAATTAGGAGTCATTGGAATCTCCTTTGTACTATGCACACTAAATCCTCAGGTCAAGATAAAGTATGCACGGTGCCTGCGCTGTGTATGTTAGGTTTTTTTTTAAACATCAATTAAAAAAATGAAATGGGTTGTTGCTAAAAAGCTGTCACTGATATCGTTGTCCAAAAACCACCAGACTTAATTTTTGTTATTTTGATTAACAATAGATAGTTTTTACTCAAAACAACTACAAGATTTTAAATGAAAAAATGTTCCACTTCCAGTACTCGAGTCTCACTCTCGTTTCCTTTTATCATGTCTGAACTTCGCCACTAGGTGGCAATGCAGGCTAGTTTTATGTCCGTCTGTTGGCCGGTAAAGAGGGTTCCTTTTTTTTTTTTTTTTAAATCAAGCTGTGCGTTATTGTTGCCTTTAGTATCTCTGTTTTGATTTATTTTTGAGGTCTTTTATTTGCGGTACAGAAAAGCTCTCTTTAAATTCGTAATTAATTTTGATATAACAGAATTTGGGCTCTTCACTCTTCAAAACTGTGTTAAAACTTGTAGTAGCAGTCTGTGTAAGAACTTGGACACATTGCAATGGGACTGCAGTACTCTGTGAGCTTTATTTTTTGTGGTAGCACTGCGTTATAATAATCAGAAATCTGGTTAAGTTTTTTTTTTTTTTTTGATGATGACCATAACTTTCAGGACTGTAATCAAATTATTGAACGAAATCAATTATCATAAAACCACCAGGGAGATTGACCGTAAACAGAATTAAAATAAGGTTAAGCGTATTCTACTATTAAACAGTAAGAAGCAAGTGAGACTGATGGTAGTTAATATATTATTACTTTATCTCGCTTTAGCTCATATTTCAAGGTTCCTGATGTAGAAGTTTGCATATGTGTACAAATAAAGAGTGTCTATCTGGAAAACGGGGACTTAATTAAGTAAAACTGTGTCATGCAATGTGCACAAAAGTTCCTCAGGAGCAACAGTGGAGTTTGTCTTTGTATGTCAGCATCGGAGGTGTGTGCTGATCAAAGTTTGGAAGTGGTCAAATGAGGTTTAGAAGAAAAGGGACTGGGCTTGTGTGACACAAGATGTTCACCCTGAATAGAGCTGTTTGTTTATGCTGGTCAGTGCCGTGCATGTGTCTCCCTGCATGCGTCTTGCTGTCATTCTCTTTCTTTCAGAGATTCTGTTGACTTGGCCATCCTGAACATCTTGCTATGTCTGCTGCGTCCACAGTGCCAGGGTGATCATTGTGCTTTCCTTCCTGCCGGCCGTGACCCCACATGAGCCGCAGTCACGCCCCGACAGCCGAGTGTGTGTTTCTGCATCTGTGTCTGAGTGTGTGTGAGAGAGACAGAGTGCCTCTGATAACAGCAAGGCCAAGAAATTACTTAAATGGCCACAGCTGCATTTCCAATGCAACGGGGTGTTTTAATGGAGGGACATTATGGACTGGAGAGCAGGGTAATGACCGCTCTGGCCGTAGGAATGCCTTGATCTTATCACAATGGCGAGAGGGGATGCTCCCACTTTCTGATGGTCTAATAGCCCCTGCCCTGATAGACAGGCAGCTTGGGCCACTGAGGTCACCCAGAAAAACAAAGAACCGCCCCTCCCACACACAAACACACACACACACACAAACACATGCACACACATACAACCTGCTTTTCTCGTATTAACTGTGTCCTGTGTGAGATGCCCTTCAAACAAATAGGCTGAACGTGATTATGGGAATGTAACTGAAGGGTTTTTCTTACAAGACAGAAAGAACTAAGGAATTGGAAGGAGAGAATGCTGAAGACCTTGAAGAAAACCTGACTGGAAGAGAATGCCGTGCGTTGTTTTTGCACCCTCGCACTGTCTTGTGCTCGCACACTCTGCCGAGTCTTGCACAACTCGACAGAGTGTACACGTCGAAAAAAATCCCACAAGTCCATTTGTATGCCATGACATCTTTTTGTTTGAAATATGTCATGAGGCTTCAGCGGTCTTCAGCAGACCCCAGCATAAGCCTTATCCACTCTTCTTTGTCCACGTTAAGCATTATTTCTTGACATGATTGGTTGGATGCCAGTAGAGGGTGGGTGCGCATGTGTGTGTGTATGAACGTTCCTCTTTATCTCAGTCAGTGTGTGAGTGGAGGTTGGCTGTGAGGCTATCTGTCCCTCTCAGACACCCAATCTGTCTCTGTCACTGTGCTTACAGTCTGGGAACCCACCCACCCACACACAAGCACACACGCGCTCACAGTGACGTTACTTTTGTATATGCTCATTATAGGATTCTTTACCTCCTTGACTCTCTGTGTCCCGACAGGCGGACAGACAGCGGGCCTGTCCTGAGGTGTGTCATGGAGTTGGCTGAAGTGGTCTTATCTCTGACCATCCCTTCCCGCATCTCACCCTTTCCTGGATCCAGACAGGGCTGAACGCCACACTTTTCCTGCCTCTCCTCACTCCAGAGAGGCCTCTGTCCTCTTGGCTTGGCCCGCACTGCAGACCCCCTCAGCCACACGTCTTCCTCCTTACAGATGGCAGCGTGCTCCATGATGCTCCGGGTAATGACCTTGTGTCTGAGCACTGGACATGTGATGGCCATGAAGATGGTGATGAAAGACAGCAAAAGCAAATCACATCACAGCACTCATCTCACACAGAATGAATGCACCTTCGCTTTCCCTCCCTTGGCATTTGTTCTGAGCTCGCTGGCCATGCATGTGGAGGACACATTGAACCGAGCCAAGGATGAATGTGAGGAATTCGCAAAAAGGTGTTATTTGAATCAGTTGTGTTTGACATATGTATCACCCTCCACTAAGGTTAAAAGCATTTTTTTATTTTTTAATCGACATTTTTCGATGTTAATGTTTAGCTCAATAGTGGCTTTATCACTACAGTTCTTTTGAATACTATCCTTTACAGTTATATTCCTACCTGACATTTTGATCAGTTCAGCTGTAGTGTCCGGTTACGAAAGAAAGCTAAAACCTTTCAACTAATTCAACATTTTGTTATCTATAATCATGCAATGAATATGAATACATTAAAACAATAACACATATAATAAAATTTGCCACGATACTGTATCATAACAATACAACCTGCCGCTGCTGTGACTGCATCTGACAGACTGCTCCGTGAGAGTCGCAATCTCTAATCATGGCTGTAGCTATGGCTGTGCATTGGTATGATTACAGCTGTGCCATTTTAGTGGTTGAGAGGGTGTCTCTACATTTAGGACTTGTGTGTGTGCAGTGAAGTGGCAGGCTGCTCACTGTGCAGCCATTCTATTTTAAATTGGATATAAGCACCCACAAATTCAGATCAGAGCTTTCAAAAATGAATTTTTCTTGCTCATTTGATGTGAACCAAAACCAAAGTGCAAAAGCATTACATGCCGGGAGCATCCTGTCATGCTGAGGTTGCCAGCAAACTTTTATGTCTCCAGCTGTGGTCACTCGTTGTTTTCATATCCTTCCACACCTACATCTGTCCAATTCTTGTGAAAGCAGTGTCTCAGGAACACCTGGAGAAATATTCCATCACATCTGGCACAAACAGTAATTAATGTTGTAATAAGGATTTACCAACAGGTAATGTGCCAACTAATCATTTACCCTCTTCATGTTAACTAAGATACTAATTCATCCATTCATACATTATTCAATAGTTTAAAATCACACTATTAAAGTGTCATTTAGGGAATATATATTTTCACCTTTACAAAAGGGTCACAAAGAGGTTAAAGTGGCCATCTATGTCCAAATACTTATCATTGTACTATATTATTTAACTGTCAATGGAATTAATGGATATTACTGTGTTAATGTTGATAAGATGGTTATAAACTATCAAATTATTAGCTTAAGTACTAAACACATTACGACACACACGGATGGTGGACGCTGTGTAGGGTGGCCTTGTTGTCTGATTTCCCGCCATTCAGTCCCAGGCACAAACTCCCATCAACATCCCCTTGCCTTACAGCATGTAACGCCATTAGATTCGATGTTTTTCTCGTGCTTTTGTTGTTGTGTGTGACTTGGCTCTCTGTATGGTAAACAGCTGTTGGTGTGTGCTTTAGTGTTATATAAACACATTAGACTGTTGTTTACTCTCTCTGAAACTAGCCTGGGTCAAACACTTGATCGAGTTTCAGTTAAAAGCCAATAATGGAGATGTGAGCATCGTTATAGTGCTGTGAATAGGGGATCGTAATAGTTATGATAAAATCATGTCGTACATTTTGGACATTTACTGGATTGCCAGTATCCAAACCATTTTCCAGGTGTCTTTTCCAACACACTTTACGTTTATATCAAAGCATTCAAAAGCATTTCGTGTGCTTGTTGTGGGGCTTGAGTTCAGTATCTATGTTGAAAAAAGATCTGGTTTTCCCTGCACAAGACTGTGTGAAGCCATATAGCATATGTGAGTGTCTAATTCTTTTACACACTGAGCATATGTGTGTCCCTGGTGTAAGAGGTCTCTGCATGTGCATTTCAGTGGTATGTGTTTCCTTCATATATTTGTACATCAAGTGCACTGGTGTTGCCACTGCTGCATACCCAAAGAAGAGCAGTTTTCCAGTTGAAGGTGAACCCCAACACTGCCAGGGAATTGCTTTAGTTGTTGGAGGAGGGTGCGAACACAGCACGGTTTAGCCAAAACAAGATGCGGTGTGTCCCAGCCTCTCTGGCCAACACTGGGTGCATTCAAAATGACAAAATTCCTCTTGGCGTTGCCAGTGTGGAGGCTTTCCTTCTCTGCTCAGCTTATGTCTCTGATTTTACAGATCATTAGTACTACTACGAATCTGTGTTTTAAAAGTGCGGATATATGAATAGCAACGGTAAAAATGCTGATCTAAGTGCGAATATAATACAACTTTAATAGCGTGAGAAGCTGGAGCATAAAAACCTAAGGCGGATGGGTTTCCCTCTGTTGATCTTGTTACACCAGCATTTAATTGTAAAACTGAAATGATATTGTTCCCGTGGCAGCTCTGTGTAAACGTTTTGTGCAAAGTATTCTTCCGTTTCATGCCAAACGCCCGCAGTGTTTACCACTGTTTACTGAGCGACTGGGGCTACTGTACTGTGTCCATGCTCTGGTTCAGCTGTCTGAGGTTCGAAACGAGGGTACAGCCTAATCTCAGGTTTTGTTGCCGCTGGTCTGGGCTGCAGGCATCGGCACACTCACCAGGAAAAAGACCCAAATGAAGATGAAAAGTTTTTAAAACCGCGGGCCAATCTAAATGAGAATGTACTCTAAGTTATTTAGACCAGGATAAACTGGAGGAAATTGCCCCTCAAAACTGAAACCAGACAGTCGCCGCATCCCACATGGAGAGTGTTTGTTTGTGCGGTGCAAGTTTTGCATTTGTTGTATGAATGTATTTTAGAGAGTGGGCGTGGGACGTGTGGTGTCACTGATGTGGTAAACACATCTCCTCCCCTTAGAAAACAACAGACACATAGTCAAGAACATAGTTGTGTTAGGGTAGACACCAGATGGATTCAACTTTGATCCATTGTTTCTTGCAGTCTTTACATTTAAACACGGGAGCAGTATGTGGCATGTGCTGCATTTGGGTTCCAGAGATGAGCTATGTTTTGGTTCGATTGTGTGTGCATGCTCCGATGGCTCGGCACTATCTATCAATGTCACTCAGGTAGCCATGGTATCACTGTTAGTGTCAGCATCAGTGTGTGTCAGCTGGTATCACTCACTGGTATCTGTATCTGTGAGGCCTACACAGTCTGACCCTGACCCTGTATCTCTCCTGTTTCCCACACCTCGTTGTCTGTGTTTGTCAGTGTGTATTGTCAGCCCAAACCCCCAGATTCCCTGGTATGTTGGTGGAATTTCGACTATTTTTCCAGGTCACAATTGTTTGTGCCTCGTGAGGTGTGTCTGTAAATTCCTACACAGGGAGGGATATAAACACACCCACGCTGCCTCACGCATATACAAACCTCGTTACACAGCAGCCCACACCGTATTCGGGGATACATTTAGTGTGACTAGCTCATCCAAATGCCGAAACTCTTTGTCCTTTCACCATCGCAGTGGATGTCTGTGAGTGTGACACCTGGCCTAACAGTGAGTGAATTATGCCATAGATAAATTAGGAATGACAAATTGGTGTCGGGTTTCTACTTCCAGATAATTTATTGAGGTCAACCTGTTGTATGTGTGTAGCCCTATGGAAAATTAGGCCTAGGTATTAAACGTTCCTTGATTGATAAATAGGAATTACAAGTTCATTTATTCATAAATTGGAATTAATGAATAGTAGAAATAGAATAAATAGGATTTAAAAGGTTAAAAACTATGCAGAGGTTTGATGTTGCATATTGTGCAATAGCCACTGGATTTCATGATTAAGTTCATGTATTGAAATATTTACATGATGTAAATATGTATTTTGTTTTCCAAAATACTATGTTCATTATGCTGGAATTATTGTAATGATGTTTTATTTTGAATACTGTGAGGAGAAATCCAAATGTAAAGTGTTGCATTTTGTTTATTTTCATGAGCCAATGAAAAGTAAACTGAAGGTCAGGTGTGAGCAGAGAGTGAAAGAGGAGAGATGGAGGGAACGCTAGGAATGTGTTGCTGTGCTGTTGTTTTTTGAAACATTAACAGTGGACATACGTAGTCCACATATTTCCAAAGTGTTTGAAGAGTAATAACCTGAGTACACAACCCGTGAACTCTGATAGTTGTTACATTTGACGGACGGACTGTTTTGAACAATTTATTCCGAAGAGGAGTTCAACATTCGGGCGGTCTGCCACCTTGCCTAGCTTAGCTCTACAGTGAGATAGCTAGCTGGTCTGGATTGCTTTTGGACTGTGTGTTTGCCAACCTGGTGAGCTTTTCTAGTCTGCGTAAACCAGAGGAGACAGTAACACAAGATTCCTGCGATTTCAAACAACTAAACACTTTCCGGAGAGGAGCTTCGCGTGCGCTGCCTGTTCCAGGAACTGTGAGTTGTTTTCGTCTTCTAGCTCATTTAGAGTGAAGGGGCCGCCATTTTGGTGAGCTACACCGCACACCAGCTACGCGCCAGGCCTGCAACAACCCCTTGACTTGGGGTTATTATTTTTAGTTATACTGCCGGCTATAGGGTATTTCATTTCATTGAGGCTTAGAGCCCTGTGTTGGTGTTTATTTGATAGGCTATGTGAATGTGCACTTGCAAGCTATTTTGTTAAGCTGGAAAGAAAACTGAATTGAACTTCTAATTTACAAAAGGAACTATCTGATTGTGTAGATAAGTAAATTGTTAATTTAATGTACGAAGATTTAATTGCCTGCGAATGGTTATTTGCATTTAGCTTCAGAACATAGAGCTATAGTTTTTCGTTAGAGGGTAAGCCTTGTAGTTGCCTACCCTATAGGTTAAAATACTTAAAGTTAAGTTTAAAGCTAATCTTTCAAAAGTGAGTAATTGCATATTAGTCATAACAATCTTGCTACATAGTAATTATTAGCTACCGCTATTAATTGCCTGGACAGCAAAGGGGTGCTACATAAAATGGAGGCACCGCTGGGATTGTTAAATTGAATTTATTGTTTATTTTGTCTTTTTAGATCAGTCTTAATAGCAAGATTAAAGGGCAAGATAGTTGCATTTTATTAGCTCGATTAAAGAACTAGTACATTTGTTGCAAGATTAAAGGACAACTAAGTGAAATATTAGTTTTCAGTTTTAAAGTAAAACTTTCTTAGTTTTTTAAGACAGTGATAATGGAAGTTCAGTCTACGCATTCAGAGTTGGTGACAGAGCTCAGAGAGTGGTGTGAAGGTGAGGAAGACCACGTGTCGCTGGCGCTCGTTCCAAAAGGCAGTGAAGTGGCCCAAATTGAACAAAACTGGAGCTGGAATTGAGTTGGAAACTGTGAAAGCCCTAGGACGAGTGAGAGTACGAGGCAGAATGCACAACAGAAAACTGGATCGTGTCACAGCATTGTGTGAATGTAGAGAGAAGATTGACCCGACCAAGGTTCCCTCTGAAGTGAAACACCCCACTACAGACATCAGTTGGCCGATCATCATTGCTTCAAAGAGTTCAACTTCCGGTGGAGATGCACCGATCCCACTAAACGTTCTGCTTGATGCGTCAGCATCCAATAGCTCTGCTGAATCCATCTTCTTGGCTGTCGGCGATGTGTTGTCAAAGACAGGGAAACCGTCAGGGGAGAACAGTAGCTATCGCCGCCTGCGGATGTTCTCTGGCACATTACCAACACATGTAGGAGAAGAGGCATTGGAGCATTGGCTCGAACAGGCTCGTTTGATGGTCGAAGAGAGCGACTGCTCAGACAAAGAAAAGTGTAGACGAATTAATGATTTTATTAGAGGGCCTGCTCTAGCTGTAGTGAAAGCGATACGGACGGCTGAGGCCGACGTTATCCCTTCTAAATGCTTAGATGCTATCGAGAGTGCATTTGGCACAGCTAAGTCAGGTGAAAACCCTATATTTTTAGTTTAGACTACTGCAGCAACAGAAACGGGAAAAACTTTCTGATTTCCTGAGGCGACTAGAACAGTCTCTCACCAAGGTAGCCAGTAGAAGTGGTATTCCTGCCAGTCGTATGGACACCGCCCAAGTAGAGCAGTTACTGCGGGGAGCCATACATTCGGATCTCATGCTAGTTCAGCTAAAGTTAAGGGAGAGAAAGCAGGGTCCTCCAAAGTTCTCAGAGCTGCTAGCTGAAATCCGAGCTGAAGAGGAATATGCAGTCCCTAGAGTCAAGCTTAATACGTCTGTCCATAAAGTTCATGCCAATAAGGTTGTAGACAGCCATAGACAGTTGTTCACTTCTATGAATACAAAGTCATTTGAGGAAGTGGATGATAACAAAGGGCCTGGTTCAGTTGTCCAGGGCCTTGTGGCTGAAAACAATGAAAATGCAGAGGTAGCAGCGCTGAAGAAACAAGTCCAAAGGTTGCAAAAGAAAATGTCATCCAAAGTGAGCAAAGTCTCTGATGCGCCGGCCAGTGCACTAAGAGTAGAGCCATCCAGACCTGTTCAAAACAGCCGAAAGCCAAACAAACCAAGAGAACCTGATAACAGCATCTGCTATAGGTGTGGAGAAAATGGACAATTTGCCACCAAGTTTCAGAACGCTGAAAATCAGAGCAAAGTCATTCAAAAGCTCATTCAGTCTTTCAAGAGAGCTAAAGAGGGACAGGCACCTAGCCAAAAAAACAAAAGTCCTGACACGGTCTGCTCAGTCAAGAAAAATGAAGTGACTCCAGTAGGAGGCAGGAACTTTCCTAAAGGGCTGATAGGTCCCCCCTCTGTCGTGCACTTGAGAGTGAATGGTCAGCAGTGTGACACTGTATTGTGACAGTGGCTCACAAGTAACAATCATCTTCGAGGAATGGTACAAGCAGCATTTGTCAGATGTTCCAATCCATCCTGTGTCCGGCCTAGCCACCTGGGGCTTAAGTGAGACCAGCTATCCTTACCTTGGCTACGTTGTTGTGGATGTTGAGTTCCCCAAAAGTGTCACTGGCTCAAAAGAATCCCTCTCCGTCTTAACGTTGATCTGTCCTGGCCCCAGAACTCCAGATCAGATTCCTGTTATCCTGGGCACCAATGCCAGTCTCTTTAAGCGCTTAGCCAATATCTGTAAAGAGACAGCAGTGTAGATATTGCTCCGATTTTTGTCATTAAAGCTGCAAAACCAGTCCAAAGCAAGGTCCCAGTAGCCTGTGAGGGTGAGGAGGACATCGGATGTGTGAAGTGGATGGGTCCTGGCCCACTGACCTTACCTGCTGGCAGTGACCATCGAGCAGTGTGTCAGGTGAAGTTAAAGAAGCCATTGGACAAAGAGGTGCTGATGGTGGATGCTTCACCCACAGCTCCACTTCTGGCTGGCATGCTGCTACAGCCCATGATAGTGCCAAGGTCAGAGGTGGATGTGAACCATTTTCCTGTGCTAGTGCGCAATGAGTCAGCATGAGACATAGTCCTTCCAGTCGGAGCAGTGATGGGAAATGTGTGCTCTGCTGATCCTGTGATGCCTGCCTTGCTGCCCGAGACCAAGTCAAAGACCGAGGAGACCCCAACAAAGTTTGATCCTCGCCTTACTGACTTCGGCGACTCACCCATCCCCTAGCAGTGGAAATCCAGACTTCGAAAAAAGCTGTCGGAGAGACACAGTGTGTTTTCTCTACACGAATAAGATGTGGGACTTGCGAAAGGTGTAGAGAATCATATCCGCCTGTCAGACACAAGACCCTTTAGAGAACGGTAGCGGAGATTAGCTCCCACCGACATTGAAGATGTACACAGACACTTGCAAGATCTGCTGAAATCTACCATCATCAAGGAGTCGCGTAGCCCATATGCGTCTCAGATAGTTGTAGCAAGGAAGAAGCAAGGCAGTGTCCGCATGTGCATAGACTACAGAACACTGAACAGTCGAACAGTGCCTGACCAATACACTACTCCCCACATCGACCTTGCGCTTGACAGCCTGACAGGGAGTAGTTGGTTTTCTGTATTAGACCTGAGGTCTGGTTATTACCAGATCGCCATGGCAGAAACAGATAAAGAAAAAGCAGCCTTTATCTGCCCACTAGGGTTTTATCAATTCGAAAGAATGCCGCAGGCTATCACTGGAGCACCTGCAACGTTCCAACGTTTGATGGAAAGAGCTGTAGGCAATATGAACCTGCTCCAGGTATTAGTTTACCTGGATGACCTGATCGTCTTTGGAAAATCCTTGGAGGAGCATGAGGAGAGGCTTCTCAAAGTGTTAGATCGACTCGAAGAGGTGGGACTGAAGCTGCCTTTCGACAAGTGCCAGTTTTGCCAACCGAAGGTGAAATACGTGGGGCACATAATATCCGCAGACGGGGTTGCTACAGATCCCGAGAAAGTCAAGGCTGTCACCAACTGGCCTCGGGCCTAAAGATCTGAAATTGTTGAGTTCCTTTCTCGGATTCTGCGGCTATTATCGGTGGTTTGTGGCAAACTATTCAGTGGTTGTCAGACCCCTCACAGAGCTCACCAAAGGGTATGCACCCACTCACAAAGGCAAGCGGCAAGTCAAAGACCAGACAAAGACCTACCTGAAAGAGTCAGAGCCATTTGGAGACCTGTGGAACCGGGCGTGCACTGATGCCTTCCACCACATTATTCAGTGCCTCACTAACGCGCCAGTCCTTGCGTTTGCGGATGCCAACAAGCCTTGCATCTTGCATATAGACGCCAGCTTGAAAGGGCTTGGTGCTGTGTTGTATCAAGAACACCCAGAAGGTCTCATGCCAGTGGCTTTTGCCAGCAGTAGAGTCAGTGATACTGAACAGCGTTATCCAGGCCATCAGCTGGAATTTCTAGCTCTTAACTGGGCGATTGTGGATAAATTCTAAATCTATATGGAGCGAAATTTACTGTCTGGACGGACAATAACCCACTTACCTATGTGTTAATGACAGCCAAACTTAATGCGACAGGCTGGCTGGTTGCCTTAGCAACTTATGAGTTTAACATCAAATACCGGCCCGGCAAAACCAACATTGATGCCGACTTGCTGTCCAAAAACATGGCTGATGAGGTGGAGAAAGGAGAGTGGGAGGAGATACCTCAGACCGGGGTGAAGTTCATCTGTCAAAGGGTTTGTGCTACAGAGGCGGCTGGAACACCTCCCCGATACGTCGATCAGCTGGGCGCATCCCCTGAGTGCATCCCTGAGTAGTTCGCTTTCCCAACTCACCTCAACATGTTTTCCTTGAGTCAGACGTCCAAAGCTGACTTGAAAGAAGCGCAGCAGAAGGATGACATCATCTGGAGAGTGATGGGAGCCATGCAGCAAGGCATTTGGCCGAGTGACAAAGAGAAAAACTCTGAGCTGAGTCTATTCAAGAGAGAAAGGGACTGTCTAGTGCTGTAAGATGGACTTCTACACAGGAAGAGTCAAAAACCCTCTGGAGGATAGGTAACCCAACTTGCTGAGTTCTGAGAGGCTGTCTTGCGCTCCTTACACGATGACATGGTTCATTTAGGACTGGAGCGGACAACTTTTGCGGAGTAGGTTCTATTGGCCCAAGATGGCAATCGATGCTGAACAGTATGTCAAGGACTGTGGAGAGTGTGTCACCTGGAAAACCCCTTGCAAGAAGGCTGCACCAGATTGTAAGCCGCTATTTTGGTACGCTACACCGCACACCAGCTACGCGCCAGACTTGCAACAACCACTTGACTTGGGGTTATTATTTTTAGTTATACTGCTGGCTATAGGTTATTTAATTTCATTGAGGCTTAGAGCCCTGTGTTGGCGTTTTTTGATAGGCTATGTGAATGTGCACTTGCAAGCTATTTTGTTAAGCTGGAAAGAAAACTGAATTGAACTTATAATTTACAAAAGGAACTATCTGATTGTGTAGATAAGTAAATAGTTCATTTAATGTACAAAGATTTCATTGCCTGTGAATGGTTATTTGCATTTAGCTTGAGAACATAGAGCTATAGTTTTTCCTTAAATAAGCCTTGTAGTCGCCTACCCTATAAGTTAAAATACTTAAAGTTAAGTTTAAAGCTAATCCTTCAAAAGTGAGTAACTGCATATCAGTCATAACAGTCTTGCTACATAGTAATTATTACACACAGTCAAAAAACAAAGTAAACACACACTAATAGTTAGAGATAACACTTTATTTAAAGAACTCAGGTTAGCTACCCCTATTAATTGCCTGGACAGCAAAGGGGTGCCACATGTGTTGATAGAGCAATTATAGAAATCTTATGCATGCTGGGTGAAAATTACACACAAATTACATAGAAATAAGCAATCTGCCTGATCAAAGTGGTATGCCCACGAATTGCATGTTGCTGCTGTGGTGCTACTATAGCAGCTATAAAAATTTGAGCTTTATAGGAAAGGACGGACCAAATGGAGTTAGCGAAGGTTGTGGGCAGTGCTGAAGGGGTGGGCATTTTTAACTATAGGTCTCAGGAAATCAGCGTTTTGTGTCATAATCTGTTTTTACCCTCGGTGCGCAGGCTACAATTCATACCCACACTTTCTCTCCTCACTCGACACCCCTCAGGTCCTGGCAGGTCACGTAAATATTAGTTTGAGCTCCCTGATAAATCTGCACCTCCCGCTGCTCCGAAAGCCTGCCGATCCCGAACCTGTTCCCAACAAAACTGCACCAAATACCTAATGGTTGACAGCCACCCCATCAGATAGAGGCTGAACAAAAGGATGAAAGATAAATGGAGGAGTTGATGGTCCAGGCAGCTAGAGTTTTGGCCAGATTTGAAACCAGCACAGCAGGTGCTCTACTCAATAATTTCCCCTCTTTTCTGGCCAGACAAAGTGGAGTTTAGTTACAGCAGCAATGTTAGTGTTTCAGAGTTGTCAACAGGCAACGGATCAGTGGTGGTCGTTCATAGTGCTGAAGCTTCTCTGTTGATACGCCTGAATTTTACGACCTTTGACCCCAACAGACTCCCCCTCCAACCTGCAGGAAGTACCCAGGCTTTACCGGCCCTGAGGGATAAAACCTCCAGAAACATACACACTTTAATGTTTGCTTTCTGGTCACCAGCAGTGAGTGACGGAGCAGAAAGGCTTGCTAACACACTGAGCCTTTCACCAGACAGGTGGAAGGGGAGGAGGAGCAGGTCCTGTCCTGGCCTGCAGCTGCATGTGTGCATGTGTGTGCAAAACAGATTCTGTGGCTTGACTCCCAGCCCACCCCAAGGTGAGTGTTACTGGGCAAAAATGTAGGTTTCCAGAGGTTCTCCGGCTGGATTTCCCCGACAGACAGAGGGCTGCGTCTGGGGCAAGGAGCGGGAGCGATGCAGAGCGATGTGGAGCAAGGCGGTGGCAGGTGGGGCGAGTAATGATGATGAATTGTGATGGGAACGTGGTTCTTTTTGCCCAGGTTAAGATCTGCTGATGAACATGCCTGCTAGGTTTCTAAGTAACCTTAGACGTTCCTCTCTTCACTTCATCTCTCCGTTTTGAATTGCTGACATCTTTTCTATCTCTCAGTCAGAGAGTCTTGGCTATTTTTTTTTCACATTTAAACAGCTTCATCTAGTTTTATTTGTCTCAGCTGTTTTAGTCTATATCAAAGAAAACCATAACTCTTTTAGTTTAGTTTTAGCCAGTGAACACCGTTGAGATTTTTCTTTTTTTTAGACGTTGTTACATTACACTTTTCAGTCAGTCTAGTACAGCCAAACCCAATATTTTTTTTCTTAACTTACATCATATAAGATCTTATTATGTCATTGAAAGACACAGGTTGAAATGGTAGGATTATATTAATTTCAGGAATACATTAAGATATATAGCATTTTCCAATGAGCATATTTCTTTTCACCAGCATGATTCCACAACTCTCCTGGGGAAAAATATTCTCTTTAAAACTATTTTGAAACAAGAAGAGCTCTAAACACAATGAGAATTTTGAAAACAATTTTGGTTACCAAAGCACATGTAAAACTTGCCATTTCAACAAGGAAAATAATGTTCTCATTATGCTTGAGTTACTGGGGAGTACACCGTTATCAAATACTTAATAGTGAAATATAGAAAAACATTTCCAAGTTGCAGTAAACTATAATTAAACTCTAAACCTGTGTTGCTTATTGTCATTTCTGTTCCTTCATTTAGTCTCCCACAGCACTGTCTGCCAGCTGCGAATTCTGATGGTTCGCCTGTGATACTGTGCGACAGGAATGCTCTCAGCCTGGCATCCCGGACACCGGCAGATCTACCACAGGAAGCTGGCACAACAACAGTCTCAATGACAGGAATTGCTTGATAATGTTCCCCTGAGGGACAATAAAGCTTATCTTAACTAATGATATTGGCTTCCTGTGGCTATTAAAAGACCACTTTTAAGACATTCGGGGCCTTATGGGGGGCAGAAGAGGTTACGAGATGAGTGGCCTAATATTAGTGCACTAAAAACTTGAAAGATCATATAAGAGAGTCAGGAGAGCTCCTTTGTGTTGTCATCCCAGCATCTGTAACTAGTATGTGTCCTACATTTAGGTTTCTCTTTAGGACAGATGCCTTGCATTTCCTTTTCATGGACTCTGTGTATCCAATCGAGCCTGAACATGGCTACATCCTACATCCTAGCATGGGTATGGAGGGATCATCAGGATGGACACAAACACAGGGTTAGAATACCCAAAAGAGAGTACGGTCGTTATATAGAGTGGCAATACTTTTTGCTAGTTGTTTGCCAGATCTATTCAAACGCTTGCTATCCAGAAACTCTGGGCTCTAATGGTACAGAAACTGCACCGGACTGAGCGTCTGGCGAGCAGGAGGGGACTGGGGCAGAGATGATTGCCTGGAAAGTATTCCCTTTGATAAGCTGGCCAAGAAGCCTTTGATTAAATGTGGTCACAGCAGGAGCCCACACTAGGTCCTCTGTGGCACGACCATGTCCAATCACCAGCTATCAACAGCCTCGGGTAATTACAGCCATCTAGTCAATAGCCCGGGACCCACCTGGAATTCCACATAGCGAGGGGTGGGATGAGGCCAGCAGGGGTTGGGGTTTTGTTTGGGCCTTTAATCAAACACTTCCCTCCCCTTGACTGATATAACACACCCCACCCAAAGTCACAATGAATCAGCCTTTGGTACTAACATAGATTGTGTTATTTACCACTGCAGTGTCCCTCAACTTATGCTGGCGAGGAGCATGTGTGTGTTAAGGGAAGCTGTAGGACAACAAAAATAGGTAGAGTTTCCAAAGCATCTTATGGATGTTGCAGGAAACTGGAACGAGTGTGTTTCACAGTATGGTGGTGGTGTGCTGTGTCTGAAAGGGCCTTCCACTCTGTCACACCAATTAGTTGTGCTCTGCCACACTATTTAGTCTTTTTCTTTCCTTCCACCTCTATGTTTGTCTGTCTGAACAAAAAACAAAGATTCCAGTATCATACTAATACACCATATATTTCATATGAAACAGTTTAAGGCAGTATACACAATGTTACACAAGCAAGCTGGAGAGCAGAGAAGGGAAATCTGTCTTATTGGGTAGCTGTGTGTGACTGACTGACCATCCAGGCCTTCTTCTTTATCTTCTTCGCCTTCTTTGTCAGCAGCGTTTTGTTGTCTTACATGCTGAAAACTGAGCACACTGTATTATCATAATAATGGGATTTCTCCTCTCTCGCATCAGCCATGGTAGTGCAGCCTCATCCGCAGATGAGAAAGGAAACAACACTTTACAATTTAAATAAAACACTTTCAACAGCTTTTTTTTCAACAGTTGCATTCAAAGTTCCAATGACGCATCTGTTAATTTATTCATCTGATGTCCATCTGCCTCTCCACCCTGGTAGTCCCCTGGACCTCTGTTTGACCACAGAAAGCCCAACGCTTAGATGTCCACTTCTCAAAGTGCACTTGTCACGTTACTTCCCAAACTCCAACCAAGCATTTGTTTTTTGGTACATTAAAGTGTTTTTTCTCCAAATAAAGAACAAAAATGATGTGAGTATATGGTGTTGTTGTAATAATACTGAATACGTTTGAAGGCTCAGTTAATGTAAAAATGTGTCTTTAAAGCATCAAGAAAGCAGCAAACCATTTTTAACCCAAAATCACGCACAAAAAAAAAAAAAAAAAGGCCATCTGGACTTGTTTTCATTGGATTCACCACAGAGCCTCTGATCCCAACCGTTCAGTCACAGGGGCCATTCACAAAGCAGGGCCTAATGGGTATTAATTCATATTGATGGGTACTGAATTCTAGTGCTTTCACAAAGACTGGTAGGAAAGCCATGCAATGATGAACTGACGTGGGGGCAGGGGAGGGCAGAGACGCAGAGCAGTTTCGGACAAACTTTCCCAGAATGCCCTGTTCAACAGGATCTCCTGTAAAGGTTCGGAAAGGGGTTGGGACTGCATGACAGGGGGCGGATGGGGCGAGTCCTCAGGTCTGGTCCAACCATTCGGCACGTTTGGGGGATTTGCAAGTGTGTATGTCCACAGCTTCCTCACAGTCCTTGCACTCCACAGCACAGCACCATCTGAACTTGCACTCGCACTTGGTGATTTGCTTGACTCGCGTGGTGTCGTAGCCCCGCCCGCAGCACATGACCTCACAGCCGTCGGTGCCACGTGACGTCTTGTTGCAGACGCGGCCAGCTGTGCCCAGGGAGCCTGCACAAGCGTAGAAAAGAGTTAGCTAATAAAAGTTAAACATTGACCTCTATATTGCAAACAGCTGCGTGATTGTCTCTATCGACAGCCAGAGTCCCGTCTAGACCTGAAATGATTACACGAAAAATCAATTTGTAGATCAAGTAAAAAATAATCTGTAACTCTTCTCCATTAATAGCTTTGGTTTTTCAGTCATGGGGATTTGCTACAACTGAATATTTTTGATTTGTGCTTTTGGATGGACAAAATTAGTGCATTGTTTCATGTTACATCGGCCTTTTGGAAATTGAGAGATTCTTTTTGCTGTTGTTACATTTCAGACTAGACTAAACTTTTAATTAACAAAGCAATGATCAAGAACATCACATCTGGCCGACATGAGGTTCCACTAGCCTCTGTAAGTCAATGCAATCTCTGCTTGAAGGTTAGTTTTAGGGATGCACGGATTTATTAGCTCAATATCAGTATCAGCTGATATTGGCATGGTTGACTGGTATCGGTGTAACAACATATGAGGCGGCGCTCACTGATAGCAGTGGCTGAAAATGATCTGTTGTATCTCATCAATTTTGTACTACATTTCGGACTACATTTGCTATCCTACAGCTGACTGCGGCTTTAAAGAACACCTCTGATGAAAATCACATTTTTGATCATATCTGTATGTAGTGTTTTCACGACACACGTCGTGACTGAAATAAGAAGTCAACATCATGGCAGAGAAACATCAGCCATGATGTTCTGTATTCCTCATGAATGACAGTCTCCAAAAAACACATTCAGACATCCTGGGGCTTCTATGTAGAAAACCTAAGGAAACAATCCTGACATCTTGCGGGGCTGGGCCTTAACATTGTAGACGTTCAGTTCACTTATTTTTTATACAGATGATTTGTTTATCTCCTTGAAACAAAGGGGTATCGAGATTGGTAATCGGCAACAATGTTAAAATATTGATATCGGCCTAGAATTTCGGTGCATCCTTACATTCATTAGTTTTCCTGAACTTAATGTAAAACCACAACTCTTAAGTCCTTGATTATCTTAAATACAATTAAGAATTTATTTGTTAGTATTCAAAAAAAAAAAAAGTACAATATAAAACAATGTGTCCCTGTTTTGAATTAGATTTCTAAGTTGGAGTCTGACTTTGCCTCTCTGTCGGGCACCTGTGTTGAGTGATCAGACCGCTTAGTGGTCTAGTATCTCATGCACTGGCATATTGTCTATGTCTTATGTGACTGTCATCCCCACAGAGATTAGTGCTGGTGTTTGGTGTGAGAAGCTCTCTGTTTGAACTGCTACCTATCACAACAAGCTGCCCGTAGAACAACAGACCCACGCACACAACTATGCAGTGTTGGTAGAGTGGCCCATAGTTACACTGCCTTTCCCAAGCCACTGCTCCCTTTGAAGCCACACTGAGTGTGTGTATGTGTGTAGGTGTGTGTGTGTGCGAGGGTTAAATGGACAGTGGAGCGTGACAGACAGACAGGCTCTCACACTCTGAGGCCCTCTGTGCCCTCCAGCTACGCTTAGTTCAGACGGACAGAGAGGGAGAGACTTTGACGGACAGAAAGAAGCGATATTCTTTTTTTTAAAATTAGTTTGTGTCCCTAGGCGATGGATTCCACTGGGAAGGTGAGAATGAGGGGGAGGATGGACCAGGGGACGAAGACAGGCAGCCAAAGGGAGCAAGGACGAGGACTAACCGAGAAGAGCTTCTGAGTGACAGAGGCGTTGATGCCAAATATCGTCAAAGTTTTTCGACCGTCATCCATCAACCACCAGAAACACTTATGTATAGTTGATAAGGCAGAATGTGTATATGCTCAAGGCTTTCTCTGTCGATGGCTTTGTGTATGTATGTGTGTTGACAGAGACTGATAGAGGTCAGGTGATCACAGAACGACTATGTCCCAAGGGTACAAGGATATTAGCTTCCACAGACATCACACAGGAGGCCTGCTGTGTTATCTGACTACCATTTCGCACACACACTGAAATTCACACACAAACACACTAGTCATGCATGAACATATACACAACATATACATAATACCCTAAAACATAACAGAGTCTGGGTAATCCATCAACATCCATAACTGCCTCTCTAGTTCTTTCAAGTCCACCTTCTTCTTCTCTGCTTTTTGTCTTACCTGCGGATTTGTCTTGTAGGCAGTAATCTGGGGAGTTCTCAAAGTAGACCAGGTCATTTTTGGTGGCTTTCCTGAAGGCTTTGTTAGCCACAGCAAAGCCCGTCCCATCCTGATTCATTGTCACCTCAATGGCCCCATTGTACTTCCTCCTCAGGTAGTCACCGGTCTTCCTGAAGTCTGACATGGCCATCCAGCATGTCCGAAGCGTGCAGGAGCCACTCACCCCATGGCATTTACACTCTAGCTTCATAAATCTCTTCACAGCCTGATTGCATAGAGAGAAGTGAAGATTGGGTCATTACACCTTGTGAAAATTTGACTTCTTAATCAAATATACATCACATAATTTCCCCTTCGTTGTTTCTAATCTGGATGAAAACATAAATTAATCCGCTGAAGTTTTGAGATAGTAAAGGAAATTTAGTTTGAGGTGCTCAAAGCGTTGAACCATTTTGTGGGCATTTTCATCTGAACTAATTACATTCTACCAAAGAAATAGTTTATATTAAACAGTTTAAAGTGAATTCTTTGGATAATCACAGATATGGAGAGTTTTGGCATATAGGAATATTTACGGAACAAAATATTGAATTCTCTAAATGTATGTCTTAATGCTGTGAGCATCGTCAATCAATTTTTTTCTGCCTCTGTAGGTTAATACCAGGTGTAAATGCACATGGACTTCACTTCTACAAAAATCAAACAAACAAACAAACAAACATACAAGCAAAAATCAAGCATGAGAACCAGAAGGGGTCAACCCTTCTCCCCCTGCCTTCCTAGTTCTGCTCTGTAGCTCCCTCCAGCCTTGGACAGCCACTCAGTCCTTGAAAATTGTTCATGGACAGTCTTTTTAACATATTTATCTTCCTTTATTGGCTTGCTATATACAGGATGCAGTTGTTAGAAGAGCAGCAAGAGCAACTTTTCCTGCTGGGATGTCCATCAGTCTATCGGCCTTTCACCATCTATGGGGATGTACACATGCATCTAATTTTGTAGAAAAGTCAATAGAGTTTATCAAAGCCTGAATACAGAGCCTAGAGAGGGTGAAGAAGTCTAATCTTGTTGAGGCTGCTTGAATTACAATATTCTCAAAGGTTATCACAATTTTTGCCCAAATATGACAAACATAAATATTATACCCCAGCTTTCAATTGGATTGAAATCTTATCCAATGCAACTTTTAGAATCCTGTTGTTATCCCACCAGCCATGCTACGTCCCATAGTGCATCCAATTTTGCAAACAAGTCCAACCTGTGTTTTGCCTCAGCACACAATCACATTTCTGTTAATTTGTGACACCTCTGCTGCTTTAGTTGAGATGTAACACTTTAAGGCAGTTGTAGTCTGCAAAGTAAAAAAAAAAAAAATACTAACATTATTATTATTATTAAGGGATTATTAAAAATCAACTCTAAAATTCTGAATGCATTCTCAGAATATATTGGGATTTGGAATGCTGTCTTTTTGGCCCTACCTCATGTGAAGATAGTCCAACAAAATTATACTGGAGGTTGCCTAACTCTACATCGTAAACTAGCTCACTCGCTCCATCTTTTGCACCTGGAAAGTCAATCACAATGGAGGAGGAATCGAGATAACGAGAAAACTAATTAACACCAGATTTGACTGTAAAGATCTATTATTTTTTACTCACATGACGTCATTGATTAGCTACAACATTAAAACCACCTGCCAAATAGTGTATCGGTCTTTCTCATGCCACCAATGCAGCTCAGACCTCTAATTACATGGACAGGGGTCCTCTAAAGGTCTACTATGGTACCTGGCCATGGATCAGTTGCGTTCTATGGTTGGGGGGTTGGATCATGTATTCTGTTGCATCCCATGGATGTTAATTTTGAATGACAAAAATCCAGCATGTTTTTATAAAATCAATTGGTGGAATTGCTTCTCTAGTCACACACTTACTGTTCTGCCACATCGGTTGTTGTGGAGGTTCATGAGCGCCCGAGCATCTCGGACAGTCATTTCTTCTGCATCTATAAAGGCTTTAGCAAACTTAATCCCATAGTCGATATTGTCACTGCAGCCACCCCAGTCGAACTCTCCTCTCTCATCACTAGCTCTTCCACGCTTGTGCGGGTCACAGTTACACGTCTTCAGATCCCCCTGACTACAGGCGCGAGTAAGTGCGTACACCACTCCCGCTGAGGAAATGGCATAGACAAATGCTGCTTCCCGGCTGCCTGAGAAAGACAGACATAGAGGGACACAACAAAAGTAAAAATTAAAAAAAACAACAACACACAGTTAGACAGTTATTAATCATGCAATTCATAAAATAGAATATAGACCTAAAGACCGAAAAATGTGCAGCCATAATGTTAACATGGATACAGATACAGATAAAGCCATTAGCAGGCCTGGATGTGAGCCATTAGGACATGAAGGTGCAGCTGACGGGGGCATATCAGGCCTGAAGTAGAGTATAGGAGAGCTCTGTTTAAATATTATCATGGAAACAATCTGAGCTGTGGGGTTCTCCTCTGCTCACATAAATTGTTTAAATACAGACACAGTGACACACCATTAATCAGTGCCAAGGTGATGTCATGACAGTATTTCGCTACTATTGCTGTGTTTTTCTGTTCTTCTCAGTTTCTTAGAATATGGCTCATCTATTGTGTAGCCAAAACTAGATACATAATTAGATGTAGTGTTAGTGTTTGGTCACAGGTGGTTTTTGCAGTGTCCGTGGGAATGAACGTCCCCCGAAAAAAGACATGAGCAAGGAGCCAGATGAACTTGTCCATTCCAGCCTCCAGCAGACATAAATGGTTTTCATATGCAACAACAATTCTGCTGCGTGTATAATTTTATATTAGTTGGAAAGAACAGTTTTTACTGACTTTGTTCACTCCCTGGCCCAAATGAGGAATGATGATGAACGAATTGTATGATAAGACTGAATTTCTCTAAAGTTTGCTTGGATATTCATGGTTACCAGAGAATCAATCCTGACTTTTTTGGCGAACATGTAACATTTTCTTCTTGTTCCACCAGCAAACCATTTTTTGGGGTTTTTTTTTTTTTTTACTGGCACACAGGAAGCATTAACATAAAAAAAAGAAGACAAAAAAATCTTGTCTTGAAGAAATAATTAAACCAAGGTATGCACTATTCATATTCATGCTCCCACAAAGATCCGCTCTTTCAATATAGGATTCTACTTGGACTCTGGATGTACAATTTTTCACTATGCTAATAGACAGATTGCTATTGAAAAGCACCAATTTATTTGACTAGATAAACGCTTCACTGCATTTTATTCCAAAAAATGCTCCCAAGCATCTAAGGATTCCAAGCTTGAAAAAAATTAAAGCAAAATAAAATAATTTTTAGGCCTCATCAGTCAGCCTTGGCTTTTGTTTTAACTAACACAGCCATCTACATTTGTTTCATATTTGGTCATATTTCACATGTGCTTCACACGCATAACTATGACTTAGATTGTCTATATATTGTTCTCATGCACTACTGGAACACGGGGGACCACAGCAGCTCTGTGACTTCCAATATGACGCCCATGTTAACAGGATGCTACACTTTAAATTTTGTTTTATATTTAGTTGGTTAGTTTATATTTAGTTGTATGTTCACAAAATGTTTATTGGACATTTTTATTTCTCTGTGCTGTTGATTGTCTTTGCTCTGACCATGCACACACAAGTAACTGTTTTAGATTGATCACTACATATACAGTATGTCTATTCTAAACTTATGTCTTTGGAAAAGACATAAAAAAATAGACCAAAAAACTTAAGAACTCTACATACATAGATTTACCTTTATTTATTTGATTTTGTAGTTTATACGCACTGTCCTGCAGAATAGCAAATACATACACGATTGAGGCAATATTTTCTTAATTTATTTATATGTTTTGGAGTTGAGGAATGAAGTTTCATTAAGTGGAACCACTTAACACGATAATTTCAAACTGACATAAAACTACACCAAATATATTACTATGAAAGAAAATGTGTGGGACACTTTAGACTTGCTTATTCTGAAAACTACACACGAGTTCACGTCGTATAAACTGAATCAGTCTGGCCCAGAAGAGTTTGTGGGATCCAACCTGCTGGCTTTGTATTTACTGGAATGTCCCATTCTATCTCTGGGGTGAGGAGATGGGGGCAGTGGGTGCTGCTGGGGGGGTGTATGTGGGGGAGGATGAGGGAGGGCATTGCCGGTCATCATTCAAACCTGCGCTGTTTGTCTGACAGTCAGAATATATCTCTCTAAATATTTACATCTGCATTACTGTTTATTCCTTTCCACCACACACATGCAGAGCTTCTATCTCCATATCTGCTACTTTTTTTTTCCATGCATCATTGGCCCCCACACATGCTTAGGATGGCTGCGAGAGGGACAGTAACAATCCAGGAAAGTCAGCAGATTCTGAGTCGGTTCAAACGAGCATCTTATAATGCACTATCGTGAACTCTCACTATATAATGAACACTGCAATGAACTGTTAACAATGAAGCATGTAAAATCATGCCAAAAAAGAAAAAAAAAAAGCTTCAAAGTTATGTTAAAAAATAGACAACGCCAAAGTCGTAAGCAAATGGGACTCACAGGTGCATCCCTGCATCCATGCTCTGCGTTAAGCATGCAGCACTAACGCCAATTGTAGTAACATTGCAAAATAATGTTTGATGGACGGCATATTAATCTTTTAATATTGCATGGGAAACAACCAAAATAACCAGCCTGGCTACCATGTGTTTTTACTAAAGAGCCCCTGTCCCTCTGGTAATACATAAAACATTCAAGATTCAGGTCGTATGTAGTTATAAAACCTTCCATGTGGAGAACTTGTATTTACTGGCTACAAATGTAGTTGGAAAATATGTTAACATGCATGAATATCTGTGAGCGCATGTAACAGGCATGAATGTCTTGCAAAGCTGAGAGCTCTGGCAGCAGTGGAAAAACAAAACGATGACAAGCCCATGCCTTGAAGCCTGTGTGTTTATTGACAAGGTGTAAGGCATTGCAACAGTCCATTAGCATCTGTAAACATAGAGCACCAGCATACGTGAGCACGAGAGGGAATGGTAGGAGAAAGAACAGGGCAAGGGGAGAAGGACAGCGAAAGGAGAGATAGATTAAGCTGTAAAAGTGAAGAAGGGCGAGAATGAGAAGGAAAATTAGTAGCAGATGGGGCTTAGGTTCAGGCTCAGTGTCTACACTCTTTGGCCACAGTGTTACTAATCCAAACATGTAGACACACACATGGACTTACTCCGGAGCAAGATGCGTCCAAAGACGGTGTGGTCGCGGTCCACTGTGCTGCAGTTCCAGCGGTGGTGTCGGAACTGGTGCTGGCACTCTCTGATCCACTCCTTGGTGCCCTCACCGATGGCCTGCATGATGTCTGGGTGGCTCTGGCAGAGTTGCCGCTGCTTGTTCACCAAGCCCGGGATGTTGTTGCAAATCACACGGGCCCCCAGTGCCCCGATGTACCTGATAATGCAGAAGACACACAAAACTTAAAAACTGCAACCACACTAACATGTGTCGTTTATGGATATGTAATGAGGAGGGCCCGTAGTGATTGCAATTGATCTGCCCTCACATAGGCGTACTGTCGTTGCATTCATGTGGCTACGCGCACACTCAAAGGTGGTGAGTGGCATGAAGGAGCGCTGCAGTCCTCTGTGAGTCAGAGTTCACTACACTTAACAGTTTAAGGTCTGCGAGACGGAGGGGAGTGGATACCATTTACTCCACTCTCCAAATAAATAAGCACTTAACCTCTCCCCACAAGACCTGCGTTTGCATGTGTGTTTAAACGTTTCCCAATGGGATGGTTGAAATCATGTCGTCACAAATTCTGGCGCCTCCAATAACCCTGTCAAACTAAGACCCCGTTCACTTACTTGACTCCTTTTGCTGCCCGCTCGCGCTCGTTCTCATCTCGCTCACAGTTCTTGATTCTTCATCGTGTGTGTGTGTGTGTGTGTGTGTGTGTGTGTGTGTGTGCATGAACTCTTGCAGCTTGGTGGCTGCGGGGCTTTGGCAGGTCAGCGAGGGGAGGTCAGGCACCATGTAGTTGTGTGGTCGGGTTTTACGAGGTCGGGCGAGAAGATGAAGACTTGGGGCTCTCCGCTCCCCAGAGTGGGATTAGAGAGGAGGAATAAGAACAGAGTGCTCATCAAAGGAAAGAGCCAGAGCAGCAACTCACACTTCATTTTCTCTGTCTCTCATTTTGTCTGTGAGTCAGGAGAAATTGTGGATTTTATAGGATGATAAATCAGTATCCATGGTCTTTACAGCAACATGCTGTAAAGCGCTGCGACTTTACTGCGGCTCACAAAAGAAAAACAAGTGGAAGACAAATGTTGAAGGATGATTCAGTCTTGGATTACATTGCCCTGTCCTCTTCAGTATTTCCAGGATAAATCAATAAATAAAAGAAAGGCAGTAATGCAATAATTTTCAATACCAATATCAATGAGAAATAATTCCACTTCATTCTGGACATTTCGTAATAGCTCAATATACTAAACGTGTAGCAAACATGATGCTCATGAAAATATTTACTTTATAATGCTACAAAGCACACATAAGGAAAAATTTTGGCACCGACATACACGCTGATTGAACACAGGAGCCTCGTGTTCATCCCTTAAAAACTGCACGTTCTCTATCATTTTACAATTAGAAAATGTCATTTATTTGCATCAATCCCCCCCCAAATGTCTGAAACGTCCCTGAATCATTTCAGCTATCCCCTCCCTGTGTGTTATAAACGCCCACATCTGGCCACATCAGCACTGACTGCTCACCCACAGGAATTTGACGAAGGGTTAAATACTCTATCTCCTACATCAAAATCCCCTCAAAGCCAATAACGCGCAAGTAAAACCTCCACACACACACACACACACACACTCTTCCTACTACTCCCCATAACTGCTTTTAATCTACACAAACTATTAGGCATTCCATCACCCCCTTAGCCGCCCACACACAGACACTTCTCCTATAAACACGCGTACACGCGCACATTTGCACGCATGTTACTGAGCTGGCAACGACACATTATTTCTTCACCCCTCACCTATGCTCTAGATGGCTGCTTTGGTGGTATTTTACTGTAGTAATTAAGTAAGTAATTTCTCTGTGTGTGTGTGGTACCTGGTGAATTAATGACTGCTCTGCCCTGTTGAATACGGGCTCCAGCTGAGCCGACATAAATTAGGTCTGCACCCATCCCTCCATTATTATTACTATTACTATTAGGATGTGGCAGCCCGACAAACTCGCACGAGGAAAGCGAGTCTGAGACACACGAGTACCGCAGAGGCTTGAAAATAGTTCACCAGCGCATAATTTAAGTCATTTCCACTATCAATGCGTCTCAATTTTTGTGGACCCACTCGCAAATCACTTTTGACTTGAATTAAAATTCCGACAGATATACACATTTTTTCCCCTCTCCGTCATTCCATAAAAAAACCAAAACAGTTAATCTATATCGCAGCAAAACCAAGAACAAGAATGGTGAAGTTTTAAAGGTCCGTGAACACTGATGAGAAAAGCACTCAGCCTGCAGGGCCCTTTGGAAAACGGCTGCTCCGAGTTAAAGGGAACAGGTTTGGGGGGGAAAGTGGTTATTAAAAGAGTCACCATAAGTTCAATTCGTTGGCGGTTTAAGCCTCTTAAGCTTCTTACCAGAGACCCCAAAACCAGGCAGCTGTTCCAACTTAAATGATGAAGATCAATGCTTTTTCAGACCGCGTGACGTCCCCTTCGGGGTGCATTTATTATTTCTGCTATTGACATTTTAATCGAGAGAGAGAGAGAGAGAGAGAAAAGAAGAAGAGAGAAGCTTACAACTTCTCCCGGGTAGATGTTTTTTGGTGGCCAGGTAAGCCTGTAGGTGTGAACTCACCACCATGAGGAGTCCGCCCGAGGCGTCAGCAGCAGCAGCAGCAGCAGACACGCACAGTAAATCCTCGAGCTGGCAGCCGGGTTTTGGCATGAAGGGGACCGGGATGGGAGTCCAGCTGGAGAGCCACAGCTCCGAATCCTGTTTAAACCCAGCATGTCTCTGCGTTTTTTGTTAAAACCCACAAAAATCTATTTTGTTGTGTTTACAAGGCAACGTTGGATATGAAAGGACTTTGGCCCCGTCATCCAGCGTGTGGCTCCATGACAGTGTGGTCAGCAGTGTGACCGGCGCGTTTTCGGTGGCATGTCTCCTCTCCTCTACCTGACCACACGAGCAGCAAGTGTCGGCTATTTTTACCTCTGCCGGCTGCCTTCCCCAAGCACCAATCCAAGGCTTTCTCTTTGGATCACTTCAGAAGCGCAGATATGATCCGACTCTCAGCTGGAGCCAAAAGTTGCCAGACGGTTGTGTCGAGTGTGTGTGACTCTGTGCTGTGTCGGATGCTCGCACGGGACCTTCCTTTATCAGTGCACTGTGGACAGTCAGGGCTGAGGGTGGGGGGGGAGAGCCAGAGACAAGAGGGAGGGAGGGGGAGACAGAGGGATGAGGGAGGGCTCGCTGCTGACAGCTCCTCTCGCCCATTGGGCAGGCGCAGGGGTTAGAGAGTTTGACTATAGGAAGATATAAAAGCGGGATGGATAGAGGTGTTTGTGTGTGTGTGTGTGTGTGCGCGTGTGTGTATGAGAGAGAGAGAGAGAGAGAGAAGGGGGATGATGCTGACCACATAAAATGTTTTTTTTAATATATATAATAATGAATTTTCTTTTTGTTCAAACGGGATTTTATTCCATTCTCAGTAAGCACACTGCAAAATGTGATCATTGAGATGTAGAACCATAATGACAGAGAGCTCTACATGCATTAATATGAATACAATAAATACACAAATCTGTTGTTATTGGCAATTCTCAATAATTACAAGCGGCTCTTGACTACATTGTTTTCATGTGTGTGTGATGATTATACTTATACACTACCAACCTCATTAGCAATCAGGCACACTTACATCATATTAGGATTAATATTAATGTAAGTCCGTAATCAGCATGCAAAGTGAGTTTTGTTCAAACAATCGTTATTTCCATTGACACTTGTTTAAATATTTGTCGTGCACCACCCAAAGCATAACAGAAATGAAACTCGGAACAAAAAGCGGAGAATGTGGGACTGAAAGAACAGAGCCAAAAATGTCCAGTGGAACAGCACTACGGCTTAAATATGAACCACATGTGTAGGAGAGTGAGCGCTGAGACAGAGTTTTAATGAAGCACACGCACAAACACACACACTCGCACTTGCAGGAGAGTGACCATCCATACCTTTTTCCCCATGCGTGCGTGTGTGTCTTCATGTTGTCTCCAGCTTTGGCAGGGCTCTGATACTTCCCTTTGTCCTCAAATGGCCCCAGACAGTTTAAACCTAATTTTTAGTGTCCAAAGAAACTTTTACAAACCCCAAAATGACTCTTTCTTTTTTCTTTTTTTTTTTTTACACACAGATACCAATTTGTGCTGTTTTTATGAGAATAGACTTGAACTTCTTCGGCAAGTTAGCAATAATGGATTAAGAATACCACTGTTGATTCAGCTGACCCAGTAATACTAACAAACGAGTAAACAAATCAGGAAAATCCCTGTCGGAATTGAAACTATTAGCATTAGCCCTGGCTGTCGCAAAGTGCTATTTCATCAAAAGCTTGAGAAAACAGCTCTAGTGATTAGGCCAAAGCTGCTGTTGAAGCTAAGCTCCTTGTAGGCATTTGTGTTTCTGCTCAGGCGTCTGTTAGAAGGGGACAGACTCGCACTGTTAAACATTTTCAGAGACAGGCAAAAAACACACCGGCTACAGAGATGGTGGTTCAGAGAGGTGAACAGTTTGCGAGAGGCCGTGCGGTGAGGCGGAGAAGCTGAGCTCTGGTCAATATTTGTGCGCTACAGCTTAGCTCACAATTTTCTGCTAAATCAAAAGGAATTAGGGGAGCACAAACACGGCTGAGTTATGTTCTCTCATGGGGCCAGAGCTGGAACAGACTTTCTCTTTCTCTCTGCCTCTCTCCCAGCCTGTGAACTTGACCCCATCTTTCGCCTCATAAACAATAACAAAGTCAAGTGCCTTCTTGTCAGTTGGAGGAAAGGTTTGCCCTGACGTCCGATGTCCGATCTGGCAAATCTCCTCAGAGGAAAAGTACTGACAGGGTTTGCTATGTTTCAATGCTGCACTGGGGCGAAGGCGGGATAAAGGTGAGATTTACAGAGGCAGTGGTTGTGGACTAATCCAATTGATTTCTGTTTTGATACATTCTAATCACTGAGCATTATTTCTGAAAGGAACGAAGGAGGCGAGGCCTGAATGTACTGAGGACAAGCCAAAGGCACGCAGTAAAGGTGGAAAAGTTGGACTAATAGCCCAGTAATATGTCCCCTGTGGAGATTATGTTCCCGGCTGTCACCAGTCAGACAATCCTGGAATGAGGTCCGAGGGATAAAAGAACAAGAGACAGGCGGGGAAATCAGCGAAATCAAACTTCCTTCAAATTTCCTACAGACAGACGCGGTTAAGTGTTGTAAAAACACTTGGGGATTTGTGATATTGACCTACATAAATAAAGTTGACTTGATTCTTCAACTGACAAAAATTGTGTATATTTCTTGCCATATGGTTACGGTGAAGGCTGCATTAAGATTGACTTTAGCTCTCTCACACTGCATACAGACTACATCCATGTCACCTGCTCCTGTTTATCTCATATGGATGGCAGGAGATCTGGCTGCATCCGTGCTCCAAGCTGTGTACCTGACTTTGCATAATCAGTGCCAATGACTTTAGCCAGTGAGCTGTAATAGGCTCGCAAATGTTTTCAGACACATATTTTACGTTGTAATGCACCGTTTGGCTGTAATATGAGAAAGGTTGTTTGTTTATCTGATGGGCTGCAGTGTTTACTTGGTAACCTGCGTCATTCCAGTTTCAGCGTCATCTGGCAAAAAGGTTGAAGCAGGCTCAATTTTTACTGCGTCATCCTTTAAGACTTTGCAATAGTCAGTCACACACTTAGAAGCCAAGTACCTGGTAGACAAATTTTTAATCTTAATCTACCGTATAATTGCTGTTTTGGAAAATCTTTTGTCTATTGTCATTTTGACAATAGAAAAAAAAGAGTTTTTTTCTATGTTAACATTCAAAAGTTGTACAATTATCTGTGTGTAGATCATCTGTTACTCAGATTACTCAACTAGATAAAGCATATTTCATGTCTCACACCCTAGCCATCAAGGTCCCACCATCAAGCTCCCTACATTATTTTACTTGGTGAATTGGCCAATCAGAATATTGCCTCCTCAAAATAACAGAAGTTTGTCATCAAAAACAGATTCATAGCTGGTAGAGCAGTTACTTTGCTAGGAATTCATATCATACTCAGATTACACTCTGACTCCGTTTTTCTCAGTACAGGTTAGCAGCACATTTCTCTCGGCGGTTACGGTTTTCTCTTCTCCCCGGACACACAACACAACACAGCAGCAGTTGATGTTCAGTCAGCATCCCTCACTGGCCCCAAATCAAAGCCGTCTAGAACCAGGCCTGCTTAGAACTCAGAAAGATTGATTGCTTTTGAGAAAAACTCAAACACAGTTTGTTTGAACAAATGACTATTGATTTTACTTCCATTATAAATACTTCATTAATTAATTAGTATGACTTATAGTAGAAGGATTTAATGCCTCTAATAATAAAAAGTATGAATAAAACGACCAGTCCCCAGTAGGTGTAGTTCATGATCAGCTGAAAATGCCTTAGCATGAACACAACACAGACCCTAAAAATACACTGTCCTCTAAGGACTGACAAGCCACGATGTGAATGTGCATGTGTGCAAGTCAAAGAACCAGATCTGATATAATTTATTGTCTTGCAAATTTAGATCTGCCGGAAGAGTTGTACTACCTTGAATAAACTCGGCAGCGCTGGAACTCCAGAAGCTTCCGACAGGTTTAGCTAGCTTTCAGAGACGGCGTCGATGCCGGGTTGTCAAGCACTTTACCCTACTGCAAAAGGTGCAACGCAAGGCACGCACACTGAAACACACACACACATACACACACGCATCCATAACCGCCTCCATATCTGCAGCTACAATATGTCCCCTTTTGTTACACTACTGCTGGCCTCTACCAAGCTGAACTCTGCCTATCCTGCATATCTTTATCTCTAGGATGGCATGTCATTAATAGATTATATAGCTTCTTTGAACTCACTACGTGATGGTGATAACTTTATAATAGCATGTCGACTGGGTCGCTGGAGGATGCCGTCATGCTGGACAAATTTGGAGCATGCACACACATGAAGGCACAAACAGAAATCCACATAGACACACACTCAGAAGAGCAGGTGATACAGATGACATCAAAGGGATATATGGGGCAGCATGGCCTCGTTGACGTCTAACACATCTCAGACACTTCTTAGGAAAAAACAGGCACACTTCACTGGAAACACAATGATACCTACAGACAAGGAGTCACACGGACATAAATAATCAGGCACACACCACTCACATTGGAAGGGATAGACTAGATTTAAACTTTGAGAAGTTAATCATAGTATAAGGGGTCCAAATTAAGATACGCTGATCATTTTTACTGGACAACGTCGTGTTGCTCCCGCTTGGTGGAACTTTGTTTGTGCTAACTAATTTCCTGTGTAATTTCCTGTGCTATCAAGCTCCTCTCCTGTGGAACTATCTTCCAGTCTTGGTACAGGAGACAGACACACTCTCTGATTTTAAGAGTAGGCTTAAAACCTTCCTTTTTGATAAAGCTTAGGGCTGGCCTATCTAGCCCTTAGTTATGCTGCTATAGGCTTAGGTTGCTGGGGGAACACTCCATGATACACTGAGCTCTCTTCTCTCCCCCCTTTGAATCAGACTCCATCTCTGCTCCTCTCAATGTCCATATCCTTACACTAACTTTACATCTTCCCCAGAGTCGTTGTGCTTTATCATCCTGCAGATCTTTCTGGGTCGCGGTGGGAGCTGCTGCTGTGGTCCTGCCTGATACCTACAGCCCACATTAGGACAGGAGATCCTGTGACTTGGATCCTAGGCTGGATTTCCAAGTGCAAATTGGGTTCCGCAGATCACAATGGCTTCTGGATCAATAGACTACACCTGCTTATGGATCACTACACTTCACAGACCCTGGATTTATAGATTCCACGTACTCGTGGACTCAGTAACTACATCAGCAACACTCAGATCTTGCTACATGGAATATAATGACTCCTGGACCAACAGAGTACACCTGCGTCTGGATCACTAGACTTCCCATACATCCGGATTTATAGAATCCACAGACTCTGGGACTCAAGGATGTTTTATACATTGTAAGTTAACTGTTATTATCATGTTGTTGTGTTCTGTACAAGTGACATCTATTGCATGTCTGTCCGTCCTAGGAAGAAGGATCCCTCCTCTGTGGTTCTTCGTTGGGTTTCCTTATTTTCCCTGTTTAGGGTTTTTTTTAAGTTTTTCCTCACCTGGTTCGAGGGTCTAAGGGCAGAGGATGTCACATCTGTACAGTTTGTCGAAGCCCAGTGAGATAATGTGTAAATTGTGATTTTGGGCTATACAAATATAATTTGAACTGTGACATGCACTGCAGATCATAGACAGCTGGTCACACGGTGGCTGGCTGAGGTAACAGTGTCATAGTCCACTCCTGGTTTTCCCCTCTACCAACCCACTCTACCTGCCTGCCTACCTCTCCTAATCAAGATCATTAGACTCACCTGTTCCCCCCAGTCGGCTCTATCACCCAGCCTCCTCTTAACCAGCTCCTCCACACTCACTCTCTACCAGATTGTCGCGTCATGCACTACTCTCCAGCACTCTTTTCCGGACGGATCTCCTGGTACCTGACCTGCCTTCTGCCCCTGACCACGTCTCCTCGTCTCTGCCCCGGTAACCTGACCTGCTTTCTGTCTTTGGACTTTGCATCTGCCCGCTCCCTGTCTGCCTGCAGCCTGCCTGGACCCCTTCTCTGGAGACTTCTGCCCCATTCAGAACTTGGACTGTGCTTTCCTACAACGCTTCCTGATTGTCGTCTGTTTGGACTCTTGAACATTGTCAATAAAGTTCTGAACTGTTCCGGTCTAGGTTTGTGCTGTTCTTGGGTCCGCTCTCACACCCGTTACAAAAAGTGGACAACGAATCAGTAAGTTAAGTAGAATTTGATGGAAGTAATCTTTTAATAGTGCATTACATACAACACATCAGAGAAAAAGATGCTTGAAATGAGAGGCATCTTGTTGGAGATAGATTAAAAGGAAAGTTCAACCTCAAATCAGTAATTTATATTTTCTGCCTTTTCTCAAATATAATGTAATGAGACAGAAGTAGAAGTAAGCTTGTGATCAGGATGGGGACAATGAAAAAAAGAGTTTTAATAATGAATTTCCTTTGTTTTCTCAAGCGTTGTTCTGCAATCAAATACATTTGACTATTTTCTTTCTATCAAACTACAGCTGCATCTGACATTTGATAATCATGGAAGAAGTCATGACAAGTCATTTCTGGTAAGAGACATTGCTGTTTTCAATATATTTTATGAATTAATCGGTGTATTTCATTTGAGCGCCACAAGACAATTACAATCTCGTTTCTTTATATTGGAGAAAAGGATTGAAGAGAGAACAAAGGAGAGATGGATGAATATTGCTACGAGCCATCTGAAAATATACATTTTTGATTGTGAGTTCATCTGTAAGTTTGAAACACATGGTTGAGGTGCTAATTTCATTTTATTTTATTTTATTTTATTGTCCACAGTGCGTGTTCAGTAAGCTTGCTTCAAATTTTGACTTATTTTGTCAGTCAGAGCTGATATTAACATGAATCTCAGATAATCTTTTCACATTAGATGCATATTTGTTTAAGAATGAATCATTGATAGCTTCTTTCTTATATGACCTGTTCTGAAAACGGACATAATATGTGTCGATACGAGAAACAAATCCATTTTTTAAAATTTCTCATATGAGAAAACCTATATCAAATAATTTTTTACCCCCTTGCAGTTTTTATAGTTTATGAAACAAATTAATAAGACCAAGAAGGGAATATAAAGCAATATCATTTAGCCTGAATGACTCTCTCTGTCAAATTGTTATTTCCTGGTTCATATAATTCTCAGTTTAGACCTTCTGTGGTGGTTATATGAGCCCACTTATGACACATGAATGGGATGCCATCGGCCTTGTGACAGAGGCTGCAGGATCCCTACAGTCGACATTTTGAGTTCACTCACACCGTGGGACTGACTTTCAGGACCGTGGTGAAAGTTATATGGGCCATTTGCTGTTGTTTTAGATTCATGAGTGTGTATCATTACCGCCCAAAAGGTCTCTTGGTGTGGACTTTAAATTTAAATTTTAGGAGAGGTCCTTCCACGACCTGAGTGATGAGAGCAGGGTTTAACAGAGAGCAGGTGCGCTCGAGACAGGCGGGTTGGGCCTTTGAAGTGAGAGCCAACCGGGACCCCAGCCTATCTCTGACCGGCAGCCGGTGCACACGCACACGCACACACACACACATTCATTTAACATATAACAGTCCTGTCATTCCTGATTGCTGATCTTTTTCTTTCTGCTCCCTGCTATGATACCCTTATCCACATGTGATCAAATCATTGCCCTCTCTGTGTTTTTGGCACTGCTACAGAGAGCTTTACAACTTGATAGACCATACTACAAATGTGCTGTTGGTCATTTTACACACAAGCACTGTACGTATATACTGTCAGCATGCAGGCCCACATCTCATTAAACAGATGACTGGGGAGCAGAGGCATAAATGGTTGTTTCGATGGTAAGCTCCCTGGAGGTAGCTACATCTGGCTCCTGTTAGCCAAAGCATATAAAAATCAAATGCGGTTTAGTCCCAGGCATTCTGAGCCACACACACACACACACAAGGGGAAGTGGGACTCCAGCATGGTGGTCACCCCCACCAGTCCCAGTCTCTCCAGTAGTACCAACCCAAGTCAGCAGATATCAAGGGGCTCAGACATGACTAGTCCCGCTGGCACAAAGAGTAACAAGCCATTTGCAGTGTCTATACAAAACATTAAAACCCTAAAACCCAGTGGATACCTTTCTGTTGGGCCTCTGATAATATGTCTGAGTCAAAGTAGGGGGCATCAATAGTAGTCAGAGCCTTAAAGAGTCTGATTCATTCTGTATGGGGTAATGTACTGAATATATGGAATATTTATTGTAATCACCTTAAATTATTGGGTTTTTTTTTCGGGCATCCGTATGTGAACCTATTAAACCATCTACAGAATGCATATATAACATAAAAAACTTACTTAATATACTTTAATATTCCATCCTTAATAATAACGCTAGGTTTGACTTTCATAGATCAAGACTATGATTAAAAATTTAATGTCAATGCAAACTAGATTATACTCGCAAAACAATAATGTTGAGGCAGCGCAGCAATTATGTATATGTCCTGCTGTGACTAACAACCTCATCATATTTAATTTGTGAATAAAGCTGCCTTATATAATATGTACATGTAATATGTTCACTTTCCTCCACAGTTGGTACCCTAAGGTCTACAGTTTCCAGTCCAATTACAATTTAAAGCATGTCCAAGTCAATAAAAAAAAAAAAAAAAAATTCATAACCTTGCCAGAAAGCCATGACAAACTGTCAGGGTCTGCAAGGGTAAAGTGTCTGTTAGGGTTCATTCAATGTTTCCTGTTTTTACTTTGAAGTTCTGCTTGAGTCTTACTCCCCATGTCCTGTCAAGTGTTGTCCCTCAGGTGTGTTTCATTATTCCCTCTCCCTAATGTGTCTCACCTGTGTCCAATTGTCTACCTCTCCCTCATGTATTTAACCCCCGTGTTCCCTTCCTCCTGTGCCAGATTGTCTTGTCTATCTAGCGAGCGTTCCAGCACTTATTCCTTGTAAGTCTCCTTGTGTCCAATCTATATTCTGTGTTTCAATTACCGAGTTTGCCTTATCCTTCTCTGTACCTTCGCATAATTGAATTCCTGGTTTTGACCTTCATTATTAAAACGACTACCGATTTAGAAAGCTCCCTGTGTGTCTCTGCATTGGATCCCCCAGACCTGGTACCTGATGCAAACTGTTAAGCCATTACAGAGAAAACACATCATAAACATACCAGGCTTCATATCTGCATGAAATAACCAGAGATAAAATAATAAGTAGGCTATCAACCTGTGCTGCAGTCATCAATTACAGAATGCAGCTACCTACGTTTCCAACTGTTCAATTCTAAACTTACACTTGACACTAATAATACTAACCTGAGGGTAACTTCTGTAGGTTTTCCCTTACCCCTACTGACGAAAACAATTCATTGTCAAATAAATACCCTGTAGTTAACATGACAAAGTGTCCTTGAGCAAGACACTGAACCCTGATGCTGTGCCATGAGTTGTGTGAATGGTTAACGCTCTAGATGAGCAGGTGGCACCCTGCAAGGTAATCACTGCCACCATTGTGTGTGTGAATGGGTGAATCCAAAACCTGTGGTGTAAAAGCACTTTGAGTTGTCAACAATGACTAGAAAACTATAAAAATACAGGACATTTAGCATTTTTATATTAATTCAACATGTAGGGTGCCTTCATGCACAGGTGTGATGTACTTCCCCACTGCGGCTGTTAAATGTGCAGCCATTGGCCACTTATCATAGCCAATTCTGTCATTAATGATGCGTAAAACGTCCTTTCAGCGAACTCCACTATCCAGTTTCAGCTTGGTCAATGTGAGGTTTTAATGTTTTCCATTGCCATAGAACTTAAATTTGCAACCTCAGAGAAAATTGTCAATAGAAGTGTGGAGAAAATATTTTTCAGACTATGAAAATAATTAATTGCAAAACTAGACGACATACATTTGTCAAAAAAAAACCCCCAAAAATAAATTGGCTCTTTGGGAATTCTGTATTATCTGGAATGAGCCTGACTTATTGATACTCCCTATTGCAAGCCTGAGAAATAAACCCATGAAATGCTATGGTACAAAACAAGGATGTTACAATGAGTTCATGAGCAGGATTTAAGAGAGTCTGGGTGACACATACAGACACTCACGGACAAGCAGTTGACCAGACTGCCAGAACATCCTGAGCTTCCAAACAATTTAGCACACTCTCGGTGAGACATGGCCATGCATTGCTTCTCTGAAGCTGTGACTCATTGTGGTTGATGGTGATGGTGAGATTGCTGACATGCACTTGAAGCATGTGTTCTTGTGTAGCGACTGACAAAATCCATCCATCCATCCATTTTCTACCACTTATCCTGTTAGGGGTCACGGGGGGGGGCGTGTATTAGTTTTAGTATTGGAGGTGGGGTATTAGTTTTAGTTTCTCTTTAGTTTCTCTGAACTTTATACGGCTAAAACATCTTTTTCTCCCCGTAAGACGTTTAAAGTCATTCCTGCAGTCTTCTGATGTTCTAAATGTCACTGAGGTCGGAGTCACCCGTCATCTGTGTTCCACCAAGCCCAGCAGGCATGTCTGAAAAACTGCAGCACAGTGAGTCTATCTTTGGCTTTTTAATTTCCTGCCATGATAAATCCACAAAGAACCTTATGATTTCATCTTGGGTGGGAGTGAGAGCACTTCAATAACTTTTGTGTTATTTTTATTAGCATGGAGCATCAGAGTAATATCATTAGTATGCAAACATATGGGTTTAACAAGATGATGATAAAGTACATGTCAGAGACAAGTGTATGTGCTTTTGTCAGGAATGTTTGAGTACTGGCATTATCTAAAGCTTTTTTGCACACACTGCTCTGTGTCAAAAGTGTCAGTGAGTCCAGTTGGTTACGCATATAAGCCTTTATAATTTCCATGCTGATGCCAGTAAACTGCACAAGGTTGTCAAAGTGAAAACATTTTCTTGGTGAAGAACACCAGACTTCATCCCACAATGCAACAATCGTTGTGTTGTGGACGGCTGTATCAGTCCAAAAAAACTGGCATATTCTTGGCAGCAGACTAGCACTTGCCCTCAACTGTCAGAGTGAAATCCCCTTCTGTCAGTTCCTAGTAAACTCAACTATCTCTGAGTGTGACGGGCCGGAGGGGCTGGTGTCCAGAGATCTGACTCACATCGAGGTAAAGTGAGGCTTAGATCAGCCACTACTTAAAGGGCCTGGAAGCAGTAGTAGTAAAAGTGCATTTGGCATTCTTAGAAGAAGTAGTAAAATTCTTTATGAGAGATAAAGTAGTGATACAGTGAGCTAAAATAATCCCTTCCAAGTAAAAGCATTAAGCTCCATCTAAAGTAAAAGTATAGAGTAGAAAGTACTAATAATGTGCCTCTACATAAATGTTCAAATCTTCTGTGTGCAATTTTCAACACCCCACAGTGCTATCTTATCTTATTTTATCTTATATTATCTTATCATCAGCTAAATGTTAAACTGGTAGATTACAAATCTGGTGCTGAGTAACAAAACATTTTCAGCCATGAAAGTATTGAACCTCATTGCCCTGTACTAATAACACCAACTGTACATTTAATCTGTTACTTAATACAATTTGGTAAAGTTACTAAAAAATGCTAATGAATGATGGGATTGCAGTTGTTTTTATGAATAGGAACATAATATTACAAACAGTGACCTCTATGTATTGCAATACAGAGATATATAAAGTGAGCGTGCTAACTACATATCCATTCCTTTGCTGGTCTGTCATGTCTTGTGATACCACTGTGCACCTCGAGAGATAATAATCTGGCAGCCTTCCTTAGTGTCAACGAGAAGATGGCAAATTATAAAGTATCATAAAGTCTTTTATTTAATCCGATAAACTGAGGGAATATATAAGGGAATGATTATTCATCTTTTTCTGTGCTAAACAGAACTGTAGACCTTGTAAATGCAGGTTAATGTCTTCTATCAAGCTTAAACAAGTGTAATTACAAGTGTAATTGCATAAAACACACATCATATAAACAATTATCTGTGGTTTGCCCAAAATAAATTCTCAATTCACTGAGTAAACATGTACAGTATTTCCTCTCTTGGTGCTGTAAATCACCTCCATTCATTGCATTCACTGCCGTCACACTGGCTTCTGCTGGTCTCGGAGGATGTGCTCAGTAAGTGGAGAGATGTTGAGCTGAACTCCACTGACTTGGTTTCTCCCCCTGTGGTCACGATCAGGACAGTGTAGACATCAGCAACAAATTTTGGTTCTTTTTCTTAATTGATACCTTTAAAGAAATACATCTATCTACATCTATAACTGCAGCTAGCAGTTTGCCAATAGTTCTCTTTGTTAATATGTCAATTGTTTTGTCATGAAATATCGTTCACAAAACATTCTAATTTGCACCGCCTAAGGTGACATCTAAAATACTTACTTTGTCCTGTCATTGGCCTAATCGTAAAAATATTCAATTCATGATCACACAAAGCAAACAAAAAGGCAAAAAAATTCCCCTGAACTTAACAGGGTTTTTGTAAACATCCTCAGAATGAGAACAATGAACAAGAAAAAAAAGGGAAGGAGGAGAGTTGAGGAGTGACTGATTGCAGGGCATCAGACCAAATGGGAACCAGAGACTGTGAAATGTCGGAACCGCTATAGATTTATACATGTATCCCTTGAGATCTGCCTCACATACACCCAAGGCAAGCTGAACAAAAGAGGAGGGAGAGTTGAAAAATTATGGCCCCCATGTCTTAGGTCAAACAATGTAAGACGATTGGCAAAAGAAACCTAAAAAAGATGAGCGAGTGATCTAGGAGGGTGGAGCAGGAGGGAGGTGAAAACAACAACATCAGCTGGGTCTTATTTAGACCAACCTTTTGTACTCTGAAAGGAGGCCTGAGAACAAGCCTGTACATCTGCCCCCCCACCCCCTTTTTGGACTACAGTGGGTGGGCTGAACCGTTTCTGGTTCTGACCTATATCTTTGTAAGGAAACGGGAGTGGTCAGAAGACGACAATGTGAAACCGAAAGGGTAATACCAGGGGAGATATTGACGCTGATACTTCAGATTCTATTCTTAAGGATGCTTCGTTTCAGATTTTTTTCTACAAGAGTGTTAAATGATGACCCTCCTTGATAGCAATGACACTCCTAATGATGCCAAAAGGATAATGCTCTCCATTACACCACAAATATCTTTCAGGGGGATGTTGGGGAACACAGTAAAGAGCCAAAGACATTGACCTTGTGTCCCACTGAACCAGACCCCAATCAAGTAGGGTTTCAGCCGAACCATGGACAGAACAGAAGCCCAACTCCCATCCCTGTAAGACCCAATGATCCACTGCCGATGTCCTGGTGCCAGGTATCTTAGTACCACACCCTCAGAAATCCAGTGTATGTGTCCTGTCAGATCAATAAAAATATCAGGGAGGTTGGTTTTAATGTTGTCCGACCACCATATAAGCTCCTACAATTCTCCCTAAACATCAGAACACAAGTGCTCATCCCCCACCAATAACACACACTGACAGCACCAGTCTCGAAAACATAAATCACTACCATGGTAGATTCTTTCGCTGTAGAGCTGACAGTGACAAATTAGATACATCATTTTAATAGCAACTGAGCAAAGAGTTTGTTTCAAATACCGGCAGTCCCAAACCCAGGCGTACTTCCACACGGGATATGTCCTGAACATCAGTTAGAAAGACAAGCACACAAACATGTGTGTGTAAGAGGAACCAAACACTGACTGCATTGCCACCAAACTTGTTAAACTCATGTGGGCTGGAAATGTAGTAAGAAGTATCAAACTCACACAGGTCAAATACTTCAAACTAAAGGCAGGCTAGCAGACATCTGGAGGTCAGAAGAGGTGCAAGGACAACACCAAGAGCAACCTCAAACATTTCCACATCCACTTCACTAACGGGGAGGATGCAGCTTAAAACACAACATGGACAAAGTGAGTCACTGATGGAGCTGCATTTCAAGAATGTGTGCATGATTCAAATGTGCACATCAAGCCAATGCCTTTTTTTTTTTTTAAATAAAAAAAACAAACAAAAAAAAACAACAGGATTCCGAGAACATATGGCAGACCTAAATGATACTTCCAGTCATTTTAGTGCTGGTCCGATATTTCCTCAAAGGACTTGCCAGTGGGCAACTTACCCAAGTACAGCCCATGTCTGATTGACATGGTTTGTCCCACCGCAGGCAGCTTTTTGAGAACACTGCATGAAACCACAAAGTGTAAGCCTTACTGACAGTAACACATGACAGCTAACAGACCGCGGAGCTGCTGACTGTTCCTTTGACTGGAGGCTGGTCTGAATTAGAGCTCCTCAGCCCCCTCAGTGGACCTCAGGCGATGATGCAAACCAAACTCCCATGTAAATCACAGCCAGCCAGGTAATTTCTGAATCTTAACATTTGTTTCACTTCACTGGCCAACAAGCTTGTCTCTCATTTGCTCCATATTTTAGCATAGCGTGCTCTCTTACAGATCACGATGAGGTAAGAGATTCATGCGGATGTATCTCACCTGCACAGGGTTAAATCTGAGCAGCTGAAACATTGCAAAGTTAAGTCTCCGGACAACAGACAAGGACTCTGCTAAACACAGCTGTAAAACCTTTATGGATACGTCCACCAAGCTTAAACTTCAAAGCCGGTCAAAGCCTGCATCACGATCAATACTGTTTCTACTGTTGACAGTGAAATGTATAAAACTACCTGCTTAAGATTCTTGGCACATAAATTTGTCATTTGCGGAAAATCATGGCTGTCATAGCATGCAAGCAGATTAACATGACGTCAACAGGTGGCGTCTCTTTGTGTGTCCGTGTGTGTGTGTGTGTGTGTGTGTGTGTGTGTGTGTGTGTGTGTGTGTGTGTATGAGAGAGAGAGAGACAGTGCACACACGTGGTGGCCATTCACTGTTGGGGGTATATTCCAGCATATAAGTCAAACTGGCTTTATCTAAAAGTGCTTCTATGGTTTTAAAAGGTCACATGGACTGCCAGACTGTATGTAGGTATGACTGTTTGAGGAGAAACATATCCAGATGTGTGCTAGAATGCGTGCGTGCGGAGGCCTAATGACCCACAGTGACTTTCTCCAATCACACAACACACACAGCTCTCTCCCTCTGACCCCCCTCACAGGAAGACCCATTACAGTGTGCGCATCAATGAAAACGGTCCCACATATCTGCCCTGTGGCTCCTGATAGCCATCTCCTCCCCTCAGTTGATTCCTACTCAGGCTGCGCTGGTACGACTGTATAACTGCCCCCCAGAGAAACAACGTAATGGAGTTAACTCTGTTTATGCACCAGATAAAACTAATTTACCCTTACTTAATGCCAGATTCCCTCTAATGCTGGTGGGCACACCAATATTAGCATGCTGCTTTTTTCAGTAATGGTAAAATTGTGGCACACTCTGTGTGGTTGTGTGTCTGTGGGAGGGAGCAGATTTAATCATTTGAAATAGTCACAGTGCAGACTCGTTTTAGAAGTTACTCTATTTTGTCTCAACTGCAGCATCAGAAAGGAAATAAATGTAAAGTATGAGACTCTTTGATATGAGTTTAATAATGATTTGGTCTACCAGCACCTGCAAATTCTACCAGCAGCAGAGGTCTACACTAATGTAGGTTGAGTGGAGAGGAAGGGTATACTAGACTGTGGGATATACTGACCATTACAGCCCATTGTAGCAGGGACAACCAGTTGCTAGTCAGAGATTTTGTTGATTTTCTTTTAGAAATAATTGGTTAATTTATTCCTAATTAAAAACAAAAATCCAAAGCAGGTTAAAAACCACTTAAAACAAACTAAAATGCATCCAGTTCCTCTGTCCACAAAAAGTGTTTCTGTCCAGTGCCACCCCAGCAGAGAGCAGTCCAGTTAGTATCCTTATAGTCTCACACAGGTGGTCCCAGGTCCTCGCCGGCGCATGGCACATTTAGTAGAAGAAGAGTGAAGTATGCATTCAGCCCTCCACTTTTCCCACAAACCATGGTCTTCCGCCATTCTTGCGTTTCTTTGCATGTACAACGAGTCTGAGCGTCTCTCGGTCTTGCTCGTGGGTCTCACAAGCAGTCCCCTGGCAGTTCCCCTGGATTCTGTGGTCCCGTGCTTGAGACCTGGCTGTAATCTGTGGTTTTCCTCCTGTCCTCAGTGTTGTTGGCACAAACTCAATCTGCCCCTGCTCCACTCATGTCTCTCCCATAGACATAGTTATGAGCAACAGATGTCGGATCTGCCCGTGTCCATGCAGAAAACATAGACTCTACTGAGGCTTTGACAATCTAAAGCACATTAATGGTCCTTTGATAATGTGTTGTACTTGTGTTGTAACTGAGAGGTTGCCTCTCCTGTGTGTGTGTGTGTGTGTGTGTGTGTGTGTGTGTGTGTGTGTGTGTCTTTGGGTGAGCGTTGGTACAGAGCACGAGTGGGGAAAGGGGGTCAACATCTGTGGGTAGTCGGTGATAAAAGCTACCGCCACATACAGTATATCACCTGCCTCCACGGTAGCCAATAGAGAAATCCAGCAGAACTATCCAGGTTTTAGGCAGAAGAGGACAGTCACTGTACATATTCATAACACAAGATAATATAGCTGTATGGCAAAATTTGCCATCTCTTAACAAATAGCATATTTTAAGGATTTTTTTTTAATTGAAAAGACGTAAACACAGTCTCTGTGGGTTATGGGGGAAAAGGACAGTATTACCAGCAAACAATGCATAGATACTTTTTATTTCTTAAATTGAACCAAAAATGAAAAATACAAAACACAGTTGTGTCATTTGCAAAGGTTCGGGCACCTTAAGTGTTCCCACGTCTCAGATCAGCTTGTTAGGCACGTCGACATGTGTCATTAGGAAGTTGCAGCTGGTGGCAATTGTAAAGCTTTTATATACTGTGAGTCTTCAAACCTGGAAGATCTGGAAGACCAATAAAACTGTGGGAGAGAACTGTTCATCAGCCGGTCAGAATGCCACATCAAAACCCTCTTTTGACTGCAAGTCAAGTCGACCTGCAGGTCGATTTAGCAAAGTCAGGAATTGTGGTGCACCATTCCACTGTGCAGCGATACGTCACATCTACAGAAGCATGATGTGTTTTGGAAACGAGTGCTGTGGACTGATGGAATTAAAACAGAACACTTTGGCCACAAACAACAAAGGTATGTTTGGAGAAAAAACAAGGAGCAGCGTTTCATGAAAAGAACGCCTTGCTAACTGTTAGGCACAGGGATGGATCTGTCATGCTTGGGGTTTTTGTTGCAGCCTGGGGCACGGGAAACATTGCACAGGTAGAGGGAGGAATGGGTTCCACTAAATACCAGCAAATTCTGTAAGCAAATATCACACAAGCTATAAAAAAAAGTTGAAGCTTAAAAGAAGATGGCCTTTACAACAGGAGTGCAAGCTGAAGGATTTGGAATGGCCCTCACAGTCCCCAGATTTAAACATAAACAATCTGTGGGTAGATCTTTCAAGAGCTGTGCATGCAAGACCCCTTAAGAATATGGCAGAAGTACAGTTCTTTTGCAAGGAAGAAAATCCTAAGAAGAAAGACTATTAGCTGGCTACAAAAAGCATTTGCAAGCTGCCAGGGGGTCTTATTAAGTACTGAGTGTGAAGGGTCCCAAACGTTTGCACTTGCCACAGCTGTGTTTTATATTTTTCATTTTTGGTTCACTTTATGAAATAAAAAGTAACTGTGTGTCAATTTTTGCCTGTAACCGTGTCCTTTTGTCCCAATCCTAAAGACACTGTGTTAGCATCTTGTGTATATATACTTAGTTCTGAAATGTAAAAGTTTGGACCTGAATCCCTCAATAACACTACCAAATACATTTCTATATTATTAGTGAGCAGAAACAAGTGGTACGAGGGTTAAGGTACTCTTTAAATACAGACCACAGCTTTTTGTGTGTATTTGTAGATCTAGAGCTTATATGAAGCAAATTTGCTCTTTTACCAGTTAAAGATTGACTTTTTCTGTGTTTATGTAATTTATAGATTACTAGTGAGAGACTTAATTTATCATCAAAAGGATTTCTTTGTGCAAGATATCCAGTATATGCAGTAAAATAATTTATTGAAGTACATGAATATACTAAATATACAGTATATGTAACACACATGCAAGGACAAAATATATGAAAACATTAAATCTACATGACTGAAATAGAATTAACAGAAAAAAAAATGTTCAGAAATGTAAATCCGCTGTATGCTTCAATATTTTACTATTTTAATAATGATACATTTAAAAAATGAAAAGAGAAAAATGATAAAATTACATAGTTTGAAGTATCTACTTCTACAAGTAGTAAATGTCATTAAAACGGCAGGAATAGCAGGTTTCACCATTGGGCATGATAACAGTTCTTGTCGCAGTCAAACGGTTAGACAGAAGATGCACATTAGGGCTAGCGTTAGGATTAGACTGCTGCTGAAGGCGCTCCTGTGAAGTTAGAGGTTTTATGCATGGCATGATTTGAGCAGACATGTGTGAGGGTGCAACACTGTGATGTCTTGTTACCATGGGAGTTGACCTGGGAGCCTGTTTTTCTGGGAGTTGAACTAATCTCATCATGACATTATAATGTAGATAGATAAGCGTGACCTGCTTCCATCACTGCCCATTGACGACAAAAGTCATATTTCACTTCTAGTGCAATTCTGCTGGAAATCATTGTGAATTACAATGTAGTAGATCAAGACAGGTTTTGTTTTTTTATTGACTTGTCGTAACACTCCGTAACAGTAGATACAACATATGTATAGAGGGACAGCTTTCAGCCTCCTTAGATCTTTCTCTCTTGGTCATTTTTCAGTGGCTCTAATAAGACTCAGGATCAATCTTGATCCCCACTTGACCTGGAAACTTCAATAAATGAAAGTCATCTGGATTGGCAACTCATTAGCACACTACAGCATTCGCCCAAAGACCTCACAATACGAGAGGAAATGGATGGATTAAACAGATGTCTATGATTACAATTTGTTTTCAAAGATTGTAATTCTGTTTGAGGGTTTCGGTTGGAGCCAAAGAAACTCCAACATGACATTTAAAGTTTGAACTCATTTCAACCAGAGTCAGAATGAGTGATGATGATCCCTTAATTTTTTTCTAGTTTGATCTACCAATGCTGACTGTGGGAACCCCTCATAATAGAGCTGTCTGCTGCCACACCGAGTTTGCACAGTGAGGTCTGCACCTGTTGTCAGTGTCCAGTTAACGTTGCAGTAAAAAGGCTCATCACACTCGCACATATCTGCTCAGGCGACTTAATGCACAGTGGACCCATCTCACTGTGAGGGATAAACACCCTGTCGTGTGGCCTAATGTTTACGATTTAGCCTCTGGCCGGCCAGGGTCGTGGAGGCTTTGTGTGTGTGTGTTACTGTCTGACAGTGTTAGGGAATGTGCGACTACAGACGTGCCTCTTTCATGAGGGAAAAACAAACACAAACAAAGGCAGAATGTTAGACAAGCTCGTTGTTTGAAGTTTTTGGTCAGGGGAATAATTTTGTCTTTGAAGTAGCGTGCTGTCTGTTCCTATTACGTTGATGGTTACCACATCATAAATGTTGATAGTCTCTGCTGCGGGACTGACATTCTTGGTTAGTTCCACTTATTCTGCTGGTGGTTGGTTCACCTTCATTCTCCCCAGAACAGTCTCCACCCAAATCCGCATCTATCTATCTCTCTGGCACGCCTCTCTCCTTGGCTAACCTATCCCACTCCACCTTTTCGCCAAACGACGCATGTTAAGCCCCTCAAAGAGGGCAGCCGAGGTTTTACCACAACCAAAACGCCCTAGCTACTGAGGCTGCAACTGTTCCCTGGAACCTACTACTGGCAGGGGTGCAACGCCCTTCTGGCGAACATTGAGCAGCCTTTGAGTCCTGGGAAACATGCCTCTGAAATTACCAATTGGGATGTTTCACAAGAGGCCAGCTGGGAAGTCGGAGGGAGCCAAGAGAAAGGTGAGGGGGTTGAAGGAAGATGATGGACAGGAAACTCAGAGGAGAAAGAGATGAGATTGGTAACACATGGAGAAAGACTAAGGAAGCGAAAGTTTTCGTTTGTGGCAGGATGGTGTAGGTAGACCCTAACATGAAGAGTGACTGTAAGCATGCTCCCCAACACTTTTTGCTTCTCTTTTTTATGGCATAAACTCTGAATATGAGCACCTTATTATTATATTCTCAAGAAACATGATAAACTTTAAATGCCATAAAACTGAAAATGTTTAAACCGCATAGTTGAGAAATACGACTTGCAGTTGAGGCATTTTTTCAGATAATTGTTTGACCTTTTCACTGTACTTCTATTTATCTAGTGTTCTAGCTTGATGTCAGGCCTAACTATGGAAATATTTATGCTGCTCCACCAACACTACAGCAGTTAAATCCTGTGTACCAAAGTGCTCACCGTTTTATTACAAACAACACATTTTCTTCCCATCATTGTTCTCTGTGTAACTCTGTTGGATTGGACATTATTAAAGTCAAGGAGAAATAATAATTTCTTATTATTCATTTATAAAGCTCTACCATACACATTTCCAAACGACTTCACATGTTTTTCTTCTCTCATTTATAATTGGAATTTACAGCACACAATCCACTGATTACTGAAGACTGAACTGGGTTTGGGTATTATGCACCTTTAAAATAGAATGAGCCGCAAACTGCCCTTCAACTAGTGTCTAATGTCAAATTTGGATAATTTAAAGCTCTGCTTTTGGCGATCATTTATGATAATTTTTGTTAATTTTGTTGTTTTGTTATGTCTAATGTTTATGATTTTGCAAAAAACAGAAAGAAAAAGTCCTCAGGTCTCTCTTGAAAAAAACATTGCAATCTCAATGAAAGCGCCTGATTAAATAAAGATTAAATGAACATTAAGATTATTCAGGGTGCTATTTGAAATAGACAACGTGCCATCCAGTTGGTCTCTTGATGCAAAACACTACAGGAACACACTCAGCACATATTAAATCTGAAAAAGTGCACAGGAGGAAAAAAACAAGAACTGAAGAAATTCTCTGGATTCTCTAGACGTGACTAGAAAAGAACTTATTTTCCTCCAATCTACTCTGTGTTGAGCAGAAACAGTAATACATCCCAGCTGACATGGAAAGAGGAGTTGAAGTAGTGACTTAATGCTGCACATCGTCACTTCTTTTCAGCAACAGGTTGCTTTGAGCTAAAAGAACAGCCAACGTCACTTCAGCGGTATATACCGCCCCCTATTGACGTAAAATATTATAACAGCACTTAAAGTGGCAACCTAAACAATATGTTCATTCATTCATTTTCTACCGCTTATCCCGTTAGGGGTCGCGGCGGGGGCTGGAGCCTATCTCAGCATCTTGGGGCGAAGGCGGGGTACACCCTGGATGAGTCGCCAGTTCCCCGCAGGGCTGACATATAGAGACAAACAACCATCCACACTCACATTCACACCTACGGGCAATTTAGAGTGACCAATTAACCTACCCCCAGATTTTGCATGTTTTTGGAATGTGGGAGGAAGCCGGAGTACCCGGAGAAAACCCACGCAGACACAGGGAGAACATGCAAACTCCACACAGAAACGTCCTGACCCAGAATCGAACCCAGGTGTGGTGGTCATAAATGTGTTTGGTTGTTGTTGTTGTCGTTCACACACATAAAAGATTTACATTTTTATATACATCATTTGAATACAACACTTCACTCTATCAGCATATATATATATTCATTAAAAAAGGTGGTTTTAACTGTGAGAAAGTATTCTATGACTCACTCGCACACACACACACACACACACACACACACACAGCCTGTCCAGAGTGGACATGATAGACCTGATGGTTTCTAATACAAGCGATAAAGCCCAAACTCATACTGAAAGGGGAGATTAACACGTTGTCCTCAAAGATGAGTGGCGTAAGTCAAAGGTCATTACACACACACAGATGTAACTCGCCCTCTCTCTCTTCAGCCCATCATTCACCAAGGATCAATAAAAACAATCCAAGGTTTAAAATGCTTAAAAATTGAAATATAAGATGTTTGAAATGTTCAAGAAGAGA
>KV751391.1:445457-458795 GCA_001698575.1 Mola mola
AGAGAGAAAAATACACATTTTCCTTTAAAAAGCTTTTTCAGACTGCACGATCACAATTTTCTGAATGTTTCTTTTTGTTTGCACTCACACAGCTGTGACAGGAAGCTCTGGTCTCCCGGAATAATATCATAGTACAGTGAGAACCAGGCTTCAATGACACCATGGATGAAACCACAGACGGCAAACCAGCACACGGCCAGACGCCTCCATGTCCCCAGCCTCCCTGTGGACCTCGTCGAGCCGGTGATTAGCCAGGTCACGAGCAGGAACACCCCAGACACAGAAAACAGGAAGGCCAGGATCTCTGACATAGATCGGTCATTGGCGACGTAAGTGGGGATCAAAAGGTCGCGTGGCCAGTAGGGATGAAGAATTTCTGCTGCTGATGTGTCATCCATCACCTGTTTCATGAGAAGATGAACACTCACAATGTGATAATATAGACAGTATGAACGCCAGTAAATCACAACTAATGCTGCACTCATGTGACGTCAGAAGGCCTGATATTTCGAGTTGAGACGTCGTTCTTCTAGGAACTAGGAACATCATGGGTGCCTCAAATTTTAGTCAGTGTCTGTCCATAGAAAATGCTGAGATTGTTCAAACAAGAGATTTTGTCCCAAACTATTTTCTGAACGAATGCATGCCCCCAAACCAATAAAATATTGCTTGAAATGTTACGAAGCGATTTAATGGTGTTTTTTGCAAAAAAAGAAGTTTCTCACTAATCGGAGTCTGTCTACAAGAACAGCAGCTAACATAAATACCACAAAAATTTGATAATTGAATACATATAAAAATGTTCTTACCATTAACCAAACATCTGACTTTTGACTTGTTTACGCATTTATGACGTAATCTCCGCGACGGGTGTTAAATTTTTCTGACATGGGAAGACGTTCAGTGATTTTTTTCGCAGCCGGAAAGTTGTTATTCCCATGAGTTCAACGGGACATGAATGCAGCAAAAGCGTTCTTTAACGTTGCACATGATGCAAAACGTCAGTCTTGAGTCAAGAAGCTAAAAAGGAGACAAAACCAGTTATAAAAAAATTTAAAAAATTTGCTCTTACCTACCAAAGGGGTGTTCAAGCCGCAAGAAAAAAACTCTAAATGTTAAAAGGCCTACTAACGAACCCTGTGCAAAAGGCTGCAAGAGCGGTGAACTCGGAAGTCACTACAGTAGGGGGAGGTTACTTATGATCGCAAAGACCAATCAGATCGTTGTGGATGGAGCCACTAGCGCTTGTAATGTGTTGGCGTTGATTGGCTGTTCATATCGGAACATGGACGCTCACATTGGCAGTCACCAATCAAAACTTGACTCTCACGCCATAAGACCGCCTCCTCTTCCAGTGAACGGAAGAATGTTTGTAAGGCTTCACGTCAGCAACTCAATCGTTTAGACGAATTCATTAGTTTACCTTTGGAATAATACACGAAAAAGAAAGAGATCTTCCACTTTTTCTATTTTCATGTTAAAATGCACAATAAGATGAAAGATTAATACAAATGTGATTTGGGTTGTTTGAGATTTAGATTTCTGCCTGTGACTCGCTGAAAGGGACCCGTCCCGCCCCTACACGGCAGAGCGCACAACGAAAAGTGTAATACTGTCAACTATTTTGAAAATGTTTGCAGAAATGTATTATTAACCTTTCCCATCACCATCTACAATGACAATGGACCTTCAGCATGCATGGAAATGGATGTTAATATTGTTATAGTAGAAATAACCGGAAGTTAAAGGGCGCAAGCGTTCCAATTAAATATCAATAAACCGATGTTACACTTCTGTCAATCAGCTGTTAGTTGCGGTAATAATAATAAATAAAATTAAAAGAGCCATCCCTAGCCGTGTCAGGGGTTTCAATCCCTGCCGTGACCCGGATTCGAACCGGGGTTGCTGCGGCCACAACGCAGAGTACTGACCACTATACGATCACGGCGAGCTACCGGGGGGCACGTGGAGATGGCTGACGGGAGCCAATATGAGTGTGTGCTGTACGGGTTTTCAAACGTTGGTTGTTACTAAAGGCAATGCAATATAAAAATGCAGTCAATCTTTATTCGATTCACTCCGTAATCTAAAACAAACATTAGTTTAACGTGGTAGTTTCATTAATCATTCTACCACGTATGTATAAAAGGCTCCTGGTTCTGGTAATTCCGTTTCTGTTTTATCGATGGCGTTGTTAGTATTACCTGTGTTGTTGAGGATTGTGTCGGAGACATTAACCCCCCCCCCACAGAGAGGAGAGGAGAGTTGGGTACCTGGATCACCACGATCAGTTGTTTTTTTTTTACAAGACAAAAGTTTGCAAAAGCCTGAGTCTCTAACCGGAATTTATGCCCATAATCCGCACCCGCCGCGCGGTCAACCTAATGAATTATTCTTATCATAGACATTGACATTTCATTATGACCATAATGCGACTTTATAATTCAATGAGACTTTTAGCGACTGTAGCAGTCCCATATGGTCTAGCGGTTAGGATTCCTGGTTTTCACCCAGGCGGCCCGGGTTCGACTCCCGGTATGGGAAAGTTCACGCTATATCTTGTACGATGTATACTTAAAAAAAACAACTTTATTTAGATGTTTTCATAGAGCACATAATCTTAATAAGAGTAAATAGGAATCATAATAATACCGCTGACATACTTTGCTTTCAATTTAAATTACAAAGCGTCATAATTAAATGATTGACAGACGCCGGAAAAAAAGAACAACAACAAGAAAAGAGGTACATCAATAATAGATAAGTGAAGTAATAAAATTAAAATCATTGACAAATAAAAGGCACGCAATAATCAGATTTCTTAATAATTCTTCTGTAATAATAATTGTATCAGCACATTTGTTGTTGTTTATAAGTTGGATAGACGCAAAGCATTTGCTAAATTTCTTCCTGAAAGGCTCTAACGATGGGAGAGTTATGTAGAATTTGGCTTTAAGGATGGGACATTTTCCAGGGAGGGTTAATAGATTCATAATTTCCTGAAATTTCTGTACTTAATTAACATAATATTATAGAAGATTTTTAGCATCTATTCTGATTGTATAGCTGGTGTTAGTGTTCAGATATTCTTCCACCTTTCTCCACAGTCTTTTGGTTAACTGACATTGGGTGTAATTTTTTTAAAGGCTGTCGCCAGTCACGTGACATCCAGTGTCACATGGTGCTACACGGAAGCGTTCGAAGCCCGCTGTATCCATTGGCATAAAGCCGTCTTTTAACGAACGACTTACCTACAAAAACAAAGGTTGTAAATCGGCGTGAGCCCGTGAAGAGAGGTAGAGATGCGTGTGTCAGAATCGGAGGAGTCCTCTCGGTTACTGGACGAGAAGCTGCTCCGTTTCATGGAGCAGCTGGAGTTATTGGAGGAGAAACGAGCCGCTCTCAACGCTCTCATAGAGCAGGTAGCGCAATGGAGAACATCGGCTACCCGAGCTGTTTTAAAAAATATATATATATGTGTGCGTGAATGTACACGTAACACACTAACTTTCGGAAATTTCAAGGCTTATTATTATTTTTTTTTTTTTTTAAATCCTGTATCGTGAATGTAAAATGACCATTTTCGTGTCCACCACAGGGATGGTTTTCCATGTCCAAGGCTCGGTATTCCATGGGAAACAAGCAAGTCTCTGCACTTCAGTACGCAAGTGAGATGGAACCACTAGTTTGTGTTCATGCAAGGTGAGAAACAAGTCATGTTTTGCAGTTGGATGCTGCCTATTGAATAAAGCGAGTGTTAATTTAAATTGATTTGTGTGTCACAGAACACTGGACAATGGTGTGGTGGATTTCCACACAGAAAGAGTTAAACAAACGTGTAGTAATGAAACTGGGAAAGATGCTAAGTCAATAGAGGATATTGGACCTAAAGAAGAAGGTGAGTGTGCCATAATCAATGTGATGTTACAGAAGCAGATATGTTTACATTTACAATAACCAAATAGGAGTCCTTTTTTTATTGATTAAACTGTGTGGTTTCATAGGTGTCAGGAGAAGAGTCAAATCGAAAAAGGATATATCACAGAACGATGCAAGTAAAGAAGAAACTAGTGAGAGTGCCCCTGAGGTAAAACCACAAAGGAAAAGTGATCAAATTCCTCAGCAAGAGCCGTTAAAATGGTTTGGGATTCTGGTGCCGCAATCTCTTAAACAAGCACAGTCATCATTTAAGCAAGGTATGATTTGACATTTCTGAAATAGTCTAACCTTTCCCTTGGTTTAAAGCAGTCAGACATTTACCGTGGTATCGAAAATATGACAACTTTGGTACAACTGAGAGCGTGACAGTGATTTTCAGAAATTTTGTTTAAATTTCGATTCTCTTCTATTCAGAACCTCCATCTCCAGGCAATATTGTGTATCCTCACCTCTGCAGCAGCCTGTCAGAGGAATTGAGGGCATTGTTGCACCCTTTTAAATTCACTATTATTGTAATTCATTTCATTTTAACCAATACTTCTGTACTATGCTACACTGGTCTCCTCATTTTCTGCATGATCATTTTCTTATATACTCACTATTATCAAGTATTGTATTATTATTAAGTATTGTATTATTTGCAGCACATTTCTGTGTTTGGTTGTATTTACACTGTCTGTGTGTATACTATACATGGATAAAGACATCATTTGATAGTAATAAACTTGATAAAGAGTAGTGCTTATTAACATACCTATTGTCCTGCAGCAACAGAAGTCATTTAAGTCTAAATGATTAAATAACACATAAAAAAATACTTTATTTATGAGCAACTAGGTGTATAAGACCCAAGCATGCAGAACAATTAGACATTTTAAAGGAACATTTATTGTTGATAGTCTTATTTTAATATATAAGATGTAAGGTTCAGTTCTTACAGTGTACTTTCAGTACATCCCTGTCTTGATCAGTTCTTTTTGTTTTTGTTTTTTTTGTTCTGCTACAGTAATAGAGCTGTCAGCTGAGATTGCAGCCCTTCAGAGTTCAGTGTTGAACACCAGACAGGAGCTGAAGCACAGCATGAAGGACAAACAAATTCTCCAGGAGAAAGCTTCAGCAGCCCAGTTGGACAAGGAGGCAGACTAAATACCTCCTTCTGTTCAGAGTTTGGGACGATCTGAGAGCCTGTGGCCACAGGAGATGATGCACTGGAGTCAATAGATTATGATTCAGGGCCCAGTGAACACCACAGTGATCCTTGTGTTTGATTTCAAGATGTAGTTTACAGATGTAGCAGTTCCTATTCAGTGATCGATTTTTATTAAATTATCTTGTGCCGTTTTGACTGTCTTACTGATAAATGTGTTTGTGGATGTTCTCGTTCAGAATCTATTAATTAATTGTGGTAAACTGTAAACATCAATAAATACGACCATAACCTCTTTGAATCTTTTCAATCAATTGTCAATACCACCTCTGGATGGATCAATTAATTAAAACAGTTGAAGGTTGCTAAACATATCAGTGATTGGGGTTAATTTGTTTCATTTAAAAATAAGTATAAATTATGGTATTGGGCCCCACAACTGAGTGATTCTCCCAGCCCCCGACTATTTACAAAATTTTACGCCTTGGTGCTAAATGCCAGACATCTGGAAAGAACAGGCACACGAGAGATTCTCTCGTCCCTCTCTGCTCTCCTCGGAGCTGGAGCCACAGAGCTCCTGCTGAGGACTGAACAAGCTAAAATATAGCCAGTAGCAGCAACAAGGCCTGCAGGGTAACCAAAGGGAGTTACTGAAGAGTTCAGCACAACTGCTAACTCTGCAAGGAGCAAAGGAGCGACCGGTTTCCTCCAGCACCAGGACTGAACAACAACAAGAACAGCATTCTCCACGAGAATTTCTCGCAAGAGCTTCAATTCGGACTCTCCATCAAACAGGGATCACTTCACCAGGAGAACATCTCTCGTTTTGAGGACTGGTAAAATTGACCTGGGCACATCAGCTCAGCAAAGCACAGCTAAAGGTGTAACTGATGAAAGTATTTGTCTTGCATTGCTGAACGGTATTGTTGTGACTGCAGTCAGGTCATTAATAAGTGGATTAGCCACAATTATAAATTAGGATTAGTTAGCTGACACAGACTCAGGGTCTTGCATGCAACTAACCATCTTCCTTCTAACCTGGTACCACGTCCTCACACCTACACAACACTGTCCTGACACATGCAGGGTCTCAACCAGCAAATGGTCTGAACCCCCAGTAACGAAGGAACATTTAGTTGACACTCACACAGCTTTTGGCCATTTTGCTTTTGTTTCACGTCCATCCATCTCTCTTTTACACACACACACACACACACACACACACACATAGGCACATACACGCACACCCTTGTATGTAAATGTATATAATGGTTTACATCCTAGATTAGGCATTGTGTGTTTCTTTTCCTTTATTGTTCACTCTTGACTGAATACTTTTGGATAAACATGCTGTGTGTTTAATGTTGCACAAGAGTGAATTTTTCCAACCTCTACACTGTCAAGAACTCCAACTAGCTGTTGATGAAGGAATGTTGGTTGTAATGATTAAGTTCATAGTTGAGCAAAATTCCAAATTCACAGTTTGGTAGAGTAAATTAAGACTTTTATTGTTTTAACTTTATGCTTATTGTTTATGCAGGTATTCATTTTAAAATATTCTATTAAAATAGGTAAATTCTTGAAACGTTTTAGTTTGCGTGCAATGAGTAAATGTTCACATAATTAAAAAAAATCACAATATTAGATTTTTTTTTTGAGATGCACTAGTTGGTGGATTAATTTCTTTATGAATTAAATTCTTTATCTTTATTAATATGCCCACCACTTGCAATCCCTTGGCTCATTTGAAAATTATTTCATGGATAATATAACCTGGAACATTTCTCCCTTTTATTTCCCTAAATAGTCTAATAATAGGGATCTAAAAATAATTTTTAAAAAAAGCAGTTTGATTTTGAATGGCCGCTTTTTGAGCACATTTGTTTTGTTCCAGCGGGAAACCCAGTCTTAATTTGAAATCCTGCTGGCGATGTCATATCATGGGGGGCAGCTTCCAGCTCGAGCCTCCTCCTCCTCCTCCAAGACCGGGAGCCTATCGTGAAAAAACTGTTGACCGAGCGCCGCCACCCACGGACCCGAGCAATGGATCCGAGCTGGCCCGCTGGGGACAGCCGAACACGAGCGGGGACAGTCGGGGCGGAACACGAAACCCCCGTTTATTGTGTGTACTTCCTGCTCCGGTTACCATAGTGTCTGTGTGCCTCCTCTGCACTCGCGTCCGACCGACGGATGGGAGCGCGGAAACAGCGGATGTAGCCTCTCTGACACATTATTGATAGTCCCAGACATCCGCAGCAGCCGGTGGAGCCTGATTGTGGGCGATTTCAGGCGTGCTAGCGACGGAATTCCGGCTTGCAATTAAATTTTGCTTTTGCCTGCCCAACTGACAGCAACATTTCATCCCTTGCTGGTGTGTGACCGGGGTTCGGGAAGTAAACACGCCGGCCTGCGCTCATGATCAGAGGCGAGGCGCCATTGATACCTCGGACTCAGATTGTCCTTTAATCGCACGTTGATTACACTTTTTAGCAGAGGGACTGTGGGCTCCAATGGCGTCAGTCACCAAGGTGTCCATACTGGATTACTTCAATATTGTGTTCGAAGGAGAAAATGGCAAAATCGAGTCCAACTGCAAGGCTTGTGGCACCAGAATCCAGGCGAAGCGGAGCGTCACGTCCAACTTCGTAACACACCTCAAGGTAACGATTTCAAAATAAAACGGGTCTCCCTGTCAGCATAAGCTGAAACGTCTGGCCTCAGTACTTCCTTTTAAAGTGCAGCGTCAGTGGACCTGACTGTAAGACTGACGTATTGCTTTTGTACCATTAACCAATACTGGGTTTTTCCAAAGCCAATTTGGTATAAAAATTGAAACTGATATTTACTGTGTCAATTAATAACATTGTTGTGACCATTGTGTCAGCGGAAGCACCAGGCGATGTACGATGACTTTGTGAAAAGGAAGGATATGAAGAGAGAGGGTTACTCCGGCAGCTCTCTGCACAGTTTCACCACCAATGGATCGAATACCCGCTACACTCTACCCGTTAGTAGTGGAGGAGGAGGTGTTGGAGGAATGGGAACCCTGGAAGCGGGAGTGGGAGGAGTGGTGACCAGGTTTGACAGACATGACCCACGTCAGGTGTGTGTAGTGATCCAATAATCACTCTAGACACAGATGACCGAGCCACTATCCAGCAACATTATCCATCATGGGTTTCTTTTTTGTCTCCTGTAGGTTCTGATCTCCGAGGCTATAGCTAAGATGATTGTGCGTGACCTGCAGCCAGTGTCCATCGTGGAGAATCAAGGCTTCAGAGAGCTGCTTCAACTCCTCGAGCCACGATACACCCCTGATCGCCAGCATTACATCCAGAGCCAGCTCCTCCCGGCCTACGCCTACCAGGCCCAGCTTGCCACCCGCCAGGCCCTGGCCTCGACACATGCCCTGAGTCTCAGCCTGGACATCTGGAGCAGCTTACCCGGGGCCACTTCAGGGTAAGGAGCTTGGTTTCTACTTGGTCTGATTTCTTTACCTATGACTCAGTTTTTTCTCGTTCTGTCTCTCTGCAGGTACCTCGGTGTCACCTGCCATTTTCTTTCAGCCGACTGGCAGATGCATTCGGCTCTCTTGGCATGTCTGCCCCTGACCAATGGCAGCTCTGGTAGTCGCATGCTTTCAGACTTTGAGGAAGTGTGTCGCTCTCATGGCGTGTCGGGGCGAGCGTTTTGTGTCGTCGCGGACCCTTTCCTGGGAACAACAACCGCAAAGCCATGTTGCCTACCGGGTTTCCAGGTTTCGTTACCTAACGGGCAAAATGGGGATTATGAAGACAAAGTGGACAATTGCAACAGTGTGAAGGAAGGGATCAGGAATGGCCACGGTGATGGTGTGGAGGGAGGAGAGTGGAATGACTCGTGGGAGCAGGGTCTGGGTGTTTCCCGGGTGGACTGTTTCTCTCGCTCTCTTGAACAGTGCGTCAGCGAGGGCTTACGCTCGTGTCCACAACTCTTCTCTACGCTGGCCAAGGCTGCCTGTTTCTATAACTACATCACCTCAGCTGTCCCATCTGAGAAACTCACTCAGGTGTTTGATGGTCCTGGTTTAATCACTGGGGGACCAGCAATTATCCCTCCTGCAGCTCGAGATTGGGCTGCTCAGCTTAAGGTACTTAAGTCTCTTAAGTTCATCATGCAGAGCCCACCCATAAAAACATTAATTTCCTGATTATTCGTTTTTTTGGTACAGGTACTTCGGCGACTGCTGGACTCGGTGGAGATCCTGGAAGAGATGAGCGGCCCAGGGGAGCTGGCGCTGGGTGGATCAGAGAGAGCCCTGCTGAGGGAGCTGACTGACACCTTGGAGCCCTTCACTGAGGCCTGGGACATGGTGCATGGGGACAGAATGGGTGACTTACAGACAGACAGACATGTGTCCATCAGCCTGGCTCTGCCGTGTGTTCTGGGCCTCCGTAAGCATCTCTCCGAGACATCGACGCCCCACTGCCCTTCCTTACTGGTGAGCCTCAGCCAGGCTTTAGAGAGTTGGCTGGCCCCCATACTGGAGGACCCCCTCTACATTACAGCCACCACCCTGGACCCCCAGTTCAAGCTTACGTGGAGCAGCAACCCGGACTGGCACAAAGATGTCCTCGTACAGGAGTTATCCAAACATTCCACAGCCTCCAGCCCCATAGAACCCAATACAGACCTAAACCCTCAATCCCAGACTCCCCCTGCCCCGTCTCCATCACCGGTTTCCTCATTATCTCGGCCTTGCAAGCTTTTCTCTTTCATCAAGCAGAGACCCACAACACAGGCCAAGAGCCTGGAGCAAGAGTTGGCTGTCTACCTGCGTGAGGAGCCCACGGACGAGGAGGCTTTGCATTACTGGCAGCGTAAATCAATCGACTTTCCGCTGCTCTCACAGGTGGCAAAGAAGGCATTTACCATACCTGCCTGTGGCACCGTGGTGGAGAGCATCTTCACTACTGCGGGATGCTGTCTGCGGCCTCTCTCAGGCCGCATCTTACCAAAGAATCTGGAGATGCTCATCTACCTCAAAGCCAACTACAGATTATTATGGACTTAAAGCTGAGAGTCAAGCATTTCCTTCACTTAAATTGCAGCAGAAGGCTTTATACTTGCATAAAGTTCCTCCCTAAGGGAACTGAGCTGGGAACATGACATAGTCCCTGTACTACACATCATTAGACATGGTCTCTATTCTTGAGAAGGGGAGCAGGTGTGGATTGTTGTCTGTTTACAATGTGGCCTGTATACCGATTATAATACCACCACATGCTGTTGACCAAGGGGACTAGAAGTAAATCAATGCTAAAGCAGTTACTTTGACATCTAGTAGCTTGGTCTCCAGACCAAAAAGCCCAGACTCTCCATCCATCCACCCCCAAAGACAGCCTATGTCTGTACCAGCTAACACTGACTTACTAACAATAACCAATTCATCAGTTATCACATAATGTAGCATTTGATTTATTTTCACTGACTGAGGTTAACCCTAAAGGTCGTACGACTAATTAATCCCATGTTGTTTTTTGAAGGATGGCCGTATCCATCCCTCATCAGTAGGACGTCATCAGAGTAAATGAGTTTCATTTCTGAACGCAGAGGTGTGTGCGCACGTCACACGCAATTATTTCTTTTTGCCAATGGAAAAACATTAAAATCTGCTCCAATATATCACCTTTTATGACCCTATTTAATCAAAATTTTCTTCTGCCAGTGCTTTATAACTCCACGTGTTCTCTCTCTCTGAGTGGAGGTCAATTTCATTTCATTTTCTCTATCAGTGCTTTCTTTCCACTCTTTCAATTTCATGTCCAATTCTGCTTCTGAACATTTAGGAATTGAAATGGCTTTGACCTGACTTCTGCCCCTGCAAAACTAGCAGTGGACATGTTCATGCGGCACAACAGAGGCGTTTTGCTTTGTCTGAACTCTAAATTATTTTGAAACCCGAGTGCAGGGCTTCATTTGAAAGAGAATGTTGCGGCATGTGTTTGTGCTTCTTCAGGGACTGGTAGTCTGCGCCTGGGCCAGTGGGGAGACAGGGTAAATGCCTGTAATTCCATTACAGATAAATTTGAGTCAGCGGGAAGGCAGCAACCACATCCTACACCATCCATCTCCTCAAAGCCATCTAATTCACAGTTATTTGCAATGTACTTGAGACTTTAATGGTAAGAAACCGTATTCAGCTGTACTCTTGTTCTACCACATTGGAGGCATAAACTGTCTCAATGCATCAATGAATCTTTTGTGATTAATAGCTATCAGCAAGACCACCATCAATCAATCTGAAGATAGTTTGTGGTTAGAGAATTTTATTAGAAAGAGGGTCACATGGATTGCATCTGTTCCTCAAAAACTGCAACAACATCATCCCAGCATTATTGTGTTTGTTGTTCTTTGCTGCCACCTCAGAGGAGGCATTTTGATCAGTGGGAGATACAATGAGATTTCCTTCAAAGATCATAATATCATAACGTTATCTTAATGATTATCACCGCAGGAGGTTCCTTCTGGAATACGTCAGTATTCCCAACTGTCTGTGGATGCGTCAGTGCAATGATCTTGGAGAAGTGTGTTTTCGCTTGTCCCCATGGGGTGTGTGCTGTTGGTGGAGAGTGTATGCGGAGCAGTTTGAGGCGTCTCCCCCTTCGTCCCTACCCTCCGGGCAGCTCATGACAGCTCATCCATATGAGTTAGACAATCAGGCTGGGCTGCACTCCTATTGGTAATTGCCTCTGAAATGAATAACGTGGCAGCGAGTGAGAATGAGGGAGGGGAGGAAATTGTAATTGAACTGCCCCCTCCTGTCCGCCCTCTTCCTTATACCTCAAGTTATTACATCTGCACTGCAGAAAGCCATTTTGAGTCCACACATAGGCACACATGCCTGGAATAATTCACATATTTACCAAGCCAATTTTATCCCTCCCCCATGCAACAGCCCCAGCAGAGGGCCATATTGATGCAGGGTGATTTCATGGATTGATCGCTCACAGCCACATGCACACTGAGCCACACTCCTGCATTCTTCCTCATAGAACAGGGACAATGCTCTCTTACACTCTGCATGTACTTGTTTCTATTGCAGTCATATGCCCTATTCTGGGCACCCCTTAGCAGTCACCGGTGTATTCCCGAAGCCTAACGGGCTGCAGGACATTTGAGCTGGCACTAACAGAAGTGCTGCTTAGTACCAACGGAGCCCTGGTTACCCATACACAAACACACAGCCAAGTATTGTTATTAATAACCTGCCTGTTGCTGGCTTGTTGACAGTTGAAGCCTGATATATTGGGGAGCCACCTCAAGTTATGTTTGAGGTTGCACAAAATACGGAGAAAATCGTTAGTTTCCTTGGCCAATTTGTTAATCGCATTAAGTTTTTAAGAGATATAGGTCCAGTCTTGCGCTAATTCTGTTTTTTGCTGTCGTGTTGACCTTTGGCCTTTCAACAGCGCGGACATGGAAAGTGTGGGGGTGACTCAAGTGAGCCAACTAACCCTGCTCTGGCCAGACATGCACATGTTGTGACTCCAACTATAGCACACAATGGGATCTATTTCTGTAAAAGCACCAGGGTTATCAGCCCACTTAGACCGAGCGCTCTGTCAACCTTCCTCTCTTTCTCGAACGCGCCTACCCACTTTCACACCATCATGGCTGACAGAACCAGCCGGCTCAGTGTTAAGAAGAAAGAGAGGAAGACCGAAAGCAAAACAAATGATGAGAAGGACAAGGAGAAGGGGAAGGAGAAAACCTTGAAAAAGCCAGAGAAGACCCCAGAGCAGACCCCAGAGCAGCCAAAGGCGGATGGAGGAGAGAGGACTGGGGAAAGTGAAGGAGCAACAGGAGCAGATGTGAATAACAGTGAAGAAAAGGGGGAGTTTCAGCTCATAGAACTGCCACCATTTGAGATTGTTACTGGGTGGGTATGATCTAATACATGCACATCAGATTTGAGTCATTATCTCATATTTTCCACACCTGTGTTGCTCTTTACAGGATCCATGTTTTGACATTTTGAAGTTTAAGTAGTTTTAATGTTAATATTTTTCCAGTGCATGTTCTAGAAAATCACTTGCACCTGTCATCTTTACTAACCCAGAAGTAAGAATAGCGATGAGTCACAAAAGTGAGACATGTGCTGTGACCCCTGCTGTGTCACGCCACCTAGCATATGTTCCCCAGCCACTGTCCTTTGGGTATTAGCTGTTTGATATCAAGGCTGTGTGTTCTATTTGTGTAACTCATCTGGC
>KV751391.1:458898-497907 GCA_001698575.1 Mola mola
ATGTTGGCTGAATCACAAAAGGCTGTACAAATCCACAGATTTTAACTGGATGATGTGGAAGACAAGATCATTGGCACAGACATCATTTTACTCAGTGGTTGCTTCATTAATATTCTGTGCACTGTGTCACCTTCACCTTTGTAGAAGACTATCATTACTCTTTTTACTGTGTCTTGGATGATTCACAAACTCATCACAGAATGAGTGACTCATCCTCAATGTTAGTGTCCGACAGTGCCCTGTGAAGATGAAAGCTTTGAAATCACTGGGGATAGATACAGAACATCATGCTAATTACTTCCTCTCTCCTCAAAGCTAATCCATGTTTAATCCACCAAAAAACCATGACAGTTCAGTGCTGGGTCAAAAAAAAAAAAAAAAAGTCCTGCTTTTGGTATTCAAGGAAAAATAAGTTGATGGAATTATGGAATCTCTCACTTCCCCTCTCCGGCAGGGAACAGATGAGCCCATTTTACTTCAAGTTTCAATTCAGGAACGTGGAGTACTCGTCAGGGAGGAACAAGACCCTGCTGTGCTTCAGAGTGGATACACCAGGTGGCGACACAGAGCCACTGAAAGGTTATATGGAAGATGAACATGCCACAGCTCATGCTGAGGAGGCCTTCTTTCAACAAGTAATAGCCTTCTCATTCTGACGGATCACATACGTGAATCCACTGAAGGGTTCTCAAATCATTGAGTTTGCAAGCAATTTCCTCTTATACAAATGCTATATAAGATTAATAATATAGCTAATGTCTTTTCGCCTTGATGCATCAATTTTAACGAATCCCCACTCTTTTTCTTTCCAGGTGCTCCCTAATGCTTCCCAAGAGTATGACGTCACATGGTATGTATCATCCAGTCCCTGTGTGTCTTGTAGCACCAAATTGGCCAGCATCCTCCAGCAACGCAAAAAGGTCCGCCTTTGCATATTTTGCTCCCGGCTCTTTGAGTTTGAGCAGCCAGAGATAGTCGCAGGGCTCCGGGCCCTGGTCAGCGCAGGCTGCAAACTGCGGATGATGAAGCCGTCTGACTTTGTACACGTGTGGGAAACATATGTAGAGAAAGAGGGCCAGAGTTTCACCCCCTGGGAGGATTGTCAGGATAACTACAACTATTATATGGAGAAACTGGCTGATATGCTCAAGTAGATGTGAGTGTACTAAGTGTTGCGTATCTTTTGCTTCAATAAAAACATTTAAATTGATGTTTGTTTTTGGATATTAAGTGTTTCTTGTGCTGTCTTGTTACAGGTGCACATGGTGGCAAAAATATTTCCCAACTGACTGAACCGCAAATTACCGAACTGGGGAAACTCACACTTGTTTGTGGTGCAGAAGAATATTAGAATAAACACTCCTGCTAGCATTTTGTATATTTTTTATTTTGCCAATTTCATACAGAGACAAAAATGTCTGTGGTGTTGCACACTATAGATAAATACAATACTCATCCTACTAGTTGCCTGTAAAATTTATTACTGAACAACACATTAAATGAGATCTGGTGTATATGCTGACGTCTGTTGTTTGTTCTGCAAGCTGAAAAATTCTCTATAGCTCAGTTAAGTATTTGCCAAAATTTGTACAATTATCAACAGTGTTGTGCAGTACAAAACAAATCTGTACTCATTTACATGGCATTGTTTGCCAGTTATCGCACTCAGGTGAACCAGACAAGATGAATCATAAGTTTGGCATAACGGAAAAACTTAACACAGCTTGGTCATTTCTTTGCTGCTGTTCTGTCTGAAACTGATCTGCAGCTTCAATGACTCATTGTTTAAAGGAAACCAGCCCACCGTTGCTCTCCGTTGCATCGAGGTTTGCGGTAGTCAAATCTAAGAATACAAGAAGGTGAAAATGCTACATTACATGCCACTTCTAAATACTTTCGCAAATGAGTTACAGAATGACTTATTGTAATATGGCTTTTATACCTTCTTCACCCTGTGTGGTTATTGGTAATGGTGTTGTTTCACTGCAAATTATGCCATTGTCATCCACTTCTGCAGGTAAAATTATTTGTTAAAAAAACAAAAAATAAAACAAGAAAAGGCACACTTCCACAGTAGCAGCATTTTGCCTTTACTCATTTGTGTGTACCTTTTGGTGAAGCATTCAGTGCTTCATTTGTGATGTACTGAAACAATGGACAGGGCACATCTACAGAGGGTAGAAGGAAACTTGTAAGACGAGAGCATTAATGCTTAAAATCAAAACTACGAAACACAAGGCTCAGTTTCTAAAGTGCCAGTAGATGGTTTCACAAAATTTTGATTTAGAAAATAACAGAGGTGTGACTGCTTCTGCAGTAAATGAGGAAGTGGTGACTCATGAGATCTGTGGGCAACATACCATCAGAGTTCTTTAGCCGATCCATGCTTAGAAACAGGTCTGCCTCAGGATTGTAGTCATCAGCTTTGTGATAAGAATGAAAGTGTGTGAGCTCATTATGGCTGTTTGATAGTTAGAATTCTGATATATTCTTGGAAGCGACAGTGGAAACAAAGTGTGGACAAATCAACTAATTTTGATTATAGCTTCAATAGTTAATAATAATGCAGATTTTTTGAAAGCATGCGCTCAGACAATAAAATAAATTCAAACCTGGTTTGTGGATGACTTTGAGGCAACAACATCCAATGAAGGTGATGGTGATGCCCAAGAGGATGCAGCTAGCGACAGAAAGTAGCACCCTCCTATTCAAAACTGCAGATTAAAGTAAAAAAACAAGAATGAGATCTGGAAAAATGAATCAGACTGAAAACCCCGCGACATTCAGAGCCCAGTTATACTCACGAAGGTTCTTGGTCTTGAATTGATCACTGATTTCTGAATAAGAAGGACTTCCAGCGCGGATGCCCTGACAGGTGTACAGGCTTTGCTCAGGGTCATCCTGGGTTTTGACTATATGTCTCTCAGAAGATGTCCCGTTAACTGGCTGGCCCTCCTTGAACCTGTACAATTTTTTCAAGTTTAGTTTTTCAGAAAGGTGAAAACCTTGGAGTCACTACATGTATGAATGCATTTCAGACACTGGCATTTTTACCATGTGTAGTTCCACATATCCTGACTTTCCTGCACCCCACATCTGAGCGCCAAGCTGTCAGTGAAAAAGACCTCTGACCAGCCAGTCAAGAGGACTATAGCAGCTTTTGGACGCTCTGTAGACACACAATCCAAACGGTGACACGCCCACTCAATGTCATAAACATACAGAAAAATGAGTGACTTTACCTTTAACGTCAAGTTTTACAGCCTGACTCTGGGGCGAGAGGAAGACTACGTTCCTTCCTCTTCTAGTTTGGCATGAATATGATCCTGTGTTTCTTGTCAGAACAGAAAGGATGGTGTGATTGTTTCCAGATTCGACGAGTTGAGTGCCATCTTTATACCACAGGAACTCCCAACCAGAAGAGACATTTATGTGACAGCTAAATGAAACTGAATCTCCGGTGTGCATCACACTGTTACTGGGACTCTGCACCAGTTGGACTGCGGGTTTTGTACCTGAGGGATGACAGTAAAGTTACTTACTGTATATTAGTATGACAAGGGGAAACGACGGTCTTCAAACTAAAATGCTTTATATGACTATTTTGATATGCTGAAATACTACTTCCTTATCAAAATTTTAAAAAATGAACATCTTAAGAAATATATACAGAGAAATATATATTGTTTACTTTATTAAGAATATTTCACTACTTCGTTCCATAAATACTAACCAACAGCCAAGTTATGTTAGTTTATCATTTTACCTAATTTATTTCATCTTCACCAAAACCCAAGTGCAAAAATGACAATTTTGGTGCTGATTTCCTGGAATTTTGTATCAACTGTGAGGTTGCAAGGCAGTTGGTGGCTGTTTCCTTCTGCCTTAAGTTTTTATGCTAAGCTATAGCTATAGTATCAATCCCCTTACTGTGGTGTAATACCAAAAAGAACAAGTATGAGAAAGTCAAAAAATGTCACCTCCCAACAAATCCAGATTAATCAACAGATTAAAACATATTGCCCTTTCAAAATCAGAAAAGTAAGAAAAAAAATCTCACCATAGACATGGAGTGTTAGTTCAGAACTGCGGGTGCTGTTGACAGACCTGCTCTTGAGATGTCCTGAGCAGCTGTATTGTCCACGGTGCAGGGTCGAAGCGGCGCTGATGGTAAGCGTGGCGAGATCCGCGTGCAAAGAAATAGCATCATCAGCGTGGACCTGCTGCCCATCCTTGTACCATGTGTAGTTCCAGTCAAAGCTGTCGTCCATCCTACAGCTCAGCTTCACACTCTCAGAGGCGAACACATCCAGCCATCCAGTCATTAGCTTCAATGATGGAACAGGGATTTCTTAGGAGAAACACACACATTAGCACTCTTTGAATTTGGGCATCCTCTTTGACTCTCATTTTGACCATTTTTTGCATGAAATCTATGATTACAGCTTAAAGCTGCATTATTCCTCTGAATAACACACATCAACACAAAGTAACTTTGGCTTACCAGATACGTGCAAGATTCTTTTATCACTGCGCACTGTCTCATGCATTGTTTTCCTCCTTTTGCCCATGCATTCATAAGTCCCACCGTCCAATAAAGTCCCCCTGGCGATGTTCAAACTGCTGCTGTTGCTCAAAAGTGGTCTTCCATCTTTGTGCCAGGAATACTCCCAACCAGTAGTGAGTTCAATTTCACATTTCAAAGACACAGACTCTCCAGTGTATACCTTGTCAATGTCGGGCTGTTGAGTAATTGAGGGCTTAGGCTTGTTCTCTAGATACACAAAATGGAAACGTATTTATCCATCTACACAGTGCATTCATCAATATGTGACCATAAAATCAGTAGCCAGAGATGCAACATAGACACATGGTTGGAAAAGTCATTCAAGAAGCTGCAAATGTGAGCTTGGAAAAAAACCCCACTTACCATCTACTTTAAGGTGAACTGCCTGACTGTTGTCGGTGAGGAATTTTTGATTTGTGCCTCTTTTGGCTTGGCACTTATATGATCCCTGATTTGCTGCCCCATTGAGGCTGATTGTAAGCGTGTTTCCAGATGCACCAAGTGATTTGCTGTCTTGGTACCACAGGTACTCCCATCCAGAGGAGACATTGATGTGACAGCTAAAGGACACTGATTCCCCTGGGAACATCACCCTGTAGTCTGGATCCTGGGTGACTATGACTCTTGGTTTCTTGTCTGAAGGTTGGTAAACAGAAATCACACTTTGCCTTAAATAGATATTTACAGCCCCTGTCCTACAGCCCCAAAATGTTTAAAACTAAAAAGAAAGAAAACTATTTAAATTTAGATTTTAAATTTAGTAGATTTAGATGTGATCTTTTCATGTATAATGAAAAAAGAAAACTCACCATATACAACAAGACGAAGTGGAGAACTAGAGCTGCTGCTGACAGACCTGCCTTTCAGGTGCCCCATGCAGACATATTGTCCTGCATGGTCAGTTGAAGCAGAGTAGATGGAAAGAGTTGCTTTGTTTGAGTCAAAAGACACAACCTTATCAGCCTTGACCTCCTGAAAATCTTTGTACCATGTGTAGGTCCAGTCAGAGCTGTTGCCCATCCCACAGCTCATCTCCACAGTCTCAGCAGGGAACACATCCAACCATGAGGTCATTAGTCTCAAAGATGGAACAGGAATTTCTGAAGAGAAAGACACATCTCAAGTGTTTGTATTCACAGGTCTGAGTACATTTGACTTTTCAGCCAAGAGTCACACAAAATGTGTTTTTTAATGTCCTAAATTCTAACCACAGTGACTAGCAGACTTACAATGGGCTCTTATCTAATATGTGAAAGCAGGCCAGGCGACCTAAGGTATGATGATGCTGACAAAGTCTAACTAATACAACAGAAAATGCTTAATAATAACTGACACAATCACTTTCGACATGAGGGAAGTTGTTTCTCAGAAAGGCCCAAGCTCATAATCTGTAATTTAGAGTTTGGCCAATACATTTAAGATCAATCTTGTATTTGCCAGTAAAAGCACTTCTCTTTCTCTCTCTCTCGCATATGAAGTTGTGTACACAGACTGATGAACGCCCTCCCCACTACACCACAACATCCTGTTTCATCAATATGTGTAAAACAGAAGAAAGCTGCTCTCAAGAGACAGGCTTACTGATGAGCACACTTTGTTTTTGACTTCATTTGCACATTAAAGATTATTTGAGGTTTTATATTTACAACAAATATTTACATATTTTCCTACTGTAAACACAATGTTTAATAATGTCACTGGGTTACCTACCAACTACAACTTGTTGTATTTCCTCACTGATCTCTGTTGATGTTGTTTTGCCTCTGGTGGCCTGGCACGAGTATTTACCACCAGCAGATGGACCAATGGGGATGTTGATGGTTTTGTTGGTTTCATTCAGATCGTACCCATCTTTGTACCACTGATACTCCCAGCCCGAAGACACATCAACGTTGCAGGTGAATTTCGTTGTTTCGCTAGCATACATCTGGTTAAAACCAGGCTCCTTGCTCAGTTTTGGTTTGGGTGTATTCTCTAAAACCGGAAGGGAGTTCACATCACATTATATCCACACTGCAGGCCCTACTCCAAAATCTGAGAAGCCATACATCGACATGATACAAGAGTAGTAATAGTTGCTTGACATAACAAATAGAAATGAATTTTCACCATTCGGATACATTAGCGTAGCATAAGGACTGAAAACAGCTATCCTGGCTATGTCCAAAGCTAATCAAATTAACCAACCGGCCAGGCAACCTCAGAGATTTAGAGATTTAGAGATTTGATTTTTACAGAATAAACAGATAAGATACAATATAATACAAATACAAATACAATATAAGCCCTATTTCCCAAACTTTGAGATCCTCACTGAATATTCACAAAAGACATATTTTTTTGAAGATTACTCCAGTATGGAGTTTGGTCACTAGGATAAGGCTACATATTGCAACAGAACAGGGCATAACTTCGGAATTAAATTGCGTTTTTCGCCAGTAACAATCCTCCAAGTGTTCTTAAATTGTCTGTTAACGTGGGCTAGACACCTACATTTCAACTCACAGTTAAACTCAGTTGTCTCAATAACTGCAAAGATGCTGTAAAAAATGAATGCTTTCACTCCCTGATGCTGATGGAGCTCCCCAGACACAGTCAGCCAGTTGCCGAAGGGGGACTCTTTTCTTTTGTTATCCATAACAAACAAATTTGAACAGTAGATTTATTCTGATTCAAATCTGTTTACAATTGTAAAACACTTGTACTAACATTAATACAATTTTGAGTGTTGTTATTGATAGCTATATATATATGCGTATGTGTGTGTGTTTATATTTATGAATTCTGTGAAGTTTTAGACCCTCTGGGTTTAGAAAATAGGATTTAGGTTGAAAAATACTGAAATCCTTCTTTAACTCGTAAAGCTATATGTTTCCACTTTACACTAACTGGCTTTGTCATCAGTATGAGGTTGTCCCATGTAAAAGAGCGAATCAAGAAATTAATACTGCATCATTGTTCAATCTAGGTAACAATACTCAGATGCATGAACGCTCACCATAAACTGTAATATCGATTGTGTTGCTGAATCCGGAGCTGACTTTCCTGCCAAAATGTTCAACTTTGCAGGAATAGCCTCCCTGATCAATTTGCATGATGGATGTGATGTTCAGATACGGTTCCTCTGCATCCAGTTCCTGCAGCCGCTCCTGATTTCTATACCAGCTGAACATCCAGTCAGAGTCGTCGACTTCACAGCTAAATGTCAGTGTCTCGTTTTCAAAAACATCCGTCCATGGAGTCAGCAGCTTTAGGGACGGCTTTGGTAGGGCTGAAAGATAAACAAGGCCAAGTGATAACAAGGATTTCATGTCTATACAGGCCCAAATTCAGGAATACTTTCAGTGATGACACAGTTCATTAAGCTTACCAAAGACCTGCAGATTTTTTACATTGCTGGCCTCCGTGTAGAATGGATATTTGCCTCTCCTAGCTTGGCAGTGGTATTCTCCTCTGTCATGATCATTTATAGAATTGATGGTGTAGGTACTACCAGTTGACTGAATGTCATTTCCATTATGGTACCACAAAAAGTCCCATCCTGAGGACACATCAATTGTGCATGTAAAGGTGACAGACTCTCCTGTAAACACCATGTCAAGGTTTGAAATTGGCTGCACAGTGGGCTTGGGGCTCTGAGCTGATCACAAAAATAAAAGCAAAATGTAACATTTAAATTAAATACTACATGCTGTTTATTCATTCTGCAAAAATATTGGTAACAAAACGTAGTAAAACTTACAATACACGTGGAGTGTGAGAGATTTACTGGTTGCAGTGTTGACATTCTTTGTTTTGTGACGACCGCTGCAGGTATAGTTTCCAGACATTTGCGATGATGCAGTGATTGTAAGCATTGATCCCTCATTTGACAAAGACACATTTGGATCTGAATCTTGCACTTTCTGTCCATTTAGGGACCAGGTGAAAGTCCAGTCAGAACTGTTGGTTACATGGCAACTGAAATCTACTTTCTCAGACGGGAACACATCCAACCAGTTTGTCTTTAGCTGCAGAGATGGAGCAGGGAGCTCTGGAAGGTAATCACATTATTGATAAGTGATATTGTTTTAAAAAACATGATCACATAATGTTAGGAACCTTACTGTGAAAGATCATCAATTTTTAAAGGAAAAAAGTAAAATTACCCATCGATGAGTTCAGAATAAAGTTCACAGTTACCACTTCCAAATAGAATCAATACTAAAATAATGTATTTCATCAAGTTTTCAGTTTCATTTAGACAGAATTCAAGGATTATATCATTTATACCCCAAATGGGCAAAACACATGTATTATTCTTTAACCAGATTCAAACTGAGCACTCTGCTTACACTTACCCAATGAACTCACCCCAATTGACAAACTACATTAAAGGTTGTGAAGACAGAGACATGCACGAGGATGAATGCCTTGAAAAATATACCAAACTAATGTAAATGTTACATTCTAACAAAGAGTGACCACCTGTTGTCGCAAGAGTGAGTTCATTTTGTACAATATTCCGAGACAGCATTGTTGTGTTCAAGGCCAACTATGAGAGGCCAATTCCACAAACATGCTGACATACTGGCTGTACTGAATTCTCAGGTGACACTTCACAAGTTGAAAGCCTATCTCTTTGTTTGGCTCTGCGTTCTTGTGCATCATTTTTATGTCTAAAATAAATGCAAGATCACATTCAAATGAATCACATAGGTTTGTTGAAACAATGACTTCATTTCAGAAGGATTTAAAAATTAAACACTTTAAATATGTAACGCCGATACACAATCACAGGGTGTGCAATGTTTGCAACTGAGATTAAAATCTCACCGTAGACTGGTACCACTGTCAGTCTTGGCAGAGGACTGGTTGGAGAAGCATCTGTGTAAACGTAGGTGGCTGCTGAATGAGAGGAGACGCGTGAACAGAATTCAGATAAGAACAGTCGTCCTTTGTGCTGTGAAAACTCAGTTGCAGATTTTGTTGCAGCATAGCAGAAAAAATATTACACATGTTGTTCTCAGCTTCTCAAATGGGGGAGGGCTGCTATTCTTTATCTATCAGTTAAATTAGTTGCAGGGGAGAGACAGTGAATATTTCAGGGAGAGACAGTGAATATATTGATGAGGGAAGGAGGCAAAGAAGAAGACCAAAGAGGAGATTTATGGATGTGGTGAGAGAGGATATGCAGACAGTTGGTGTGAGAGAAGAAGACGCAGAAGGCAGGGAGCAATGGAGGAGGGTGACTAGCTGTGGTGTCTCCTAGACAAAGCTAGGTAAAGCCGAAAAAAGAGAAGTGAGACTATAAAGTAAACATGAAAATAGTTGACTGTATTTTTTTTTTTTACCATCAGAATGATCCTTAGCTGCACAAACAGCAGTCAAATCTGTCAAATTAGAAATAAGATGAATGTTCACATTAATTCACACGTCAACATTCATGAAATATGTTTTTTGTACATTCAATAAATCTAAAAACTTACATAAAGTACTGAAGAGCTTGACAAGCCACATTTTCCATTAAGTTGCACTGTTGCAGAGGCTGTGCTGCTGAGGAGCGAGTTTCTGAAAAGGAAACTGACGGGTGTGTGCACTGCAGCAGCTTCACCGACTCTCTGACATCTGCTTTTTTTTTTTTTTTTTTTTTTTTTTCCGAAGCAACAGGAAACATATTGGTCAACCCCAGTCAGATGTTTGTGTTCTCAACATGAATTTGAAAGAGCAATTTGTGCTTAAAAGCTGGAAAGGTATAAGGAACTGAAACAATATTTAAGAATATAGAGGAATGGACAGGACAAAGAAAATATATTCTGCTTTAATCGTGTATTTAGGAAGAATAATAGGGTGAGTCTGTTTAAGGGGTGATTCCTTTCAATTTGCATTATTTAAAGTACAAAATGATTGACTCAATTCAATCTTTTGTAATCTTTTAAGAACACACTCGTTTTCATTTGAGTACCGTAAATAAACTTTCTGAACTTCATGTGACAGATTTTTTTTCTCTCAGAAGTAAAACCAAAACTCTAAATTTACACTTTTGTCTTTGTGAGGTCTCACAGAAATTGTTTCACACGTTGGGTTGTGCCCAGTACAAAACTTATGCGTCAACTGTATTTTTTCTGTTAACAGATTAAACAGAATTTTGTCACTACGTCATATTTTTAGTTCTGGTTCATCATTAAAAATCTATTTTGTATATTGTGGCTCTGAACAACAAAGTTAAGTTAAAAACAACAAGGTTTGCCTTGAGTGACCTCTCAATTCCACCTTTAACTTTGTTACTGCGTCCAGAAGTCAGAGAGAGGAGGAGAATCTGCCAGCACGAAACAATTTTTACATCATTGTTGTTTTGATTCAGTCAACCATGAAGCTGATAAGGCCTGAAGTCAGGTTTGATGTATTACATAATTGACATTCCCCCTGACACAATTGGCCGAATAACTCACATTTGATATTCAAAGGACATCATTCTGGGTTGTTGAGTAATAAATTCCCAATCAAAATATACAAACGCAAACAAATAGAAAAGAATTCTGCCAGAAGAAAATGCTCCTGTGCTCCGAGCAGGTCACATACTGTTACAAACTGCAGCTGTTTGAGATGAATGGAGGATGCATTTGAGAGAAATAGACCCAAAGAGCTCCTTTGTCACCATAAGATTTAGAGTGACCAATTAGTGTAACCCCCTGTTTGCAAGTTTTTGGACTGCGGGAGGAAGCCGGAGTACACCCGGAGAGAACCCATGAAGACACAGAGAGAACATGCAAACTCCGCACAGAAAGACCCTGACCTGGGAATCGAACCCAGGACCTCCTTGCTGTTTTATTTATTTGAATGCATTTAAATTCTTTAATTATTTATTTCATTTTTATTCTTTATTCTTTTACTATTTCATTTAATCTCTTTGGCTATGTGTGGTATGCCTGTCCTGGTTCTAGTTGGTAGCGGGTGTATGATACAGTGGAGTACTCTGTGAAGTATTCCACAGTGGGAGCTCCTTAAACGTACTGTCGTCTCACCATGAAGGTAGTTTGGGTTTTAAATGCCAAACGAACTCTGGAGTTGTTTTTAATATTTCCAGATGTCCATTTTACTCCATTACTATCTCCACTGCCATCTTAAAGGGGAAACAATGCTGAGCAAGTCCGTTTACATATCGTGGAATAGCAACAAAACATTCCCACCCTGAACAGGCTGTGTGAACTGAGCTTGAGGCTGACATTAAGGGTGTAAATCATCAGTTTCATCACGGTATGATAGTGATTCCTTGGACAACAATCCAATATTTTCCAATACCACAAAATGCGCTGTTACACGATTTCAATTTAATTTTATTCACGTCCCCTGCGACTGATTTCAAATGATATTATCTACCAAGTTAACACAGTTTCATTTCAAGAAAGAAAATGGATGTTTCAGACATTGAAATGTTTTTTTTTTTACAAATATGAAAGAATGTTTAACATTCTACAGAACAATAAATGAAATAAAAGCAGATGTTATTTTCAATCTGCCATTGTCTGCTTGTCCCTAGCATTGTTCGCAAACAGATGGCAACGCACATGGACAACTATGAAACTATGCTATGGGAGTTTCAAAAGAGAGGCACATCATAAAAACAGCAACATACTGTAGATCGATAACTTAACTTTCAATTGATTTGATTAAATTTTTGGTCAGCCAATCGATGTATTGATTAATTGTTACACCTCTAACGGAAAAAAAAAATAGGTGAAATGTTTCAATCACAATGACACAACTTCATATCTCTTCAACCTCAAAACCTAAAACTGCGCAGGGTTTCCATATAAGTGTGGAGGCTATAAATGAGGATTAAATATCTACTCCTACAATAAGTATTACACAGTCTTAAGAAATGAATGCTTAAAGCCCAAAAGTCCATAACAAAATACATTTTTATTACACAGCCATACAGTCATTGTAATAACATTGCCAAGGATTCGCTGTTTTATTAGGTTGTACATACATATACTGTGACAACCAGTACATGGACACAGGCAGAAAAAAACATGGCAAATATAGCCTTACGAGTATGTCACCAGTGAAAATAGTGGACAAGATTAGGTAAAGTTGGATGAGCTTGGGTTGGTCTTCCCTGCATACTGGGAGGACTGGGCGAGATGTGGGATGTATGAGCGGGTGAGAGGGTTGGGGGAGAAAATGGATGTGGAGATGATGGTGTTTTCCTGCCTCCTGTTTGGATTATATACACACTGCTGCATAACCAGCTTCTTCTCGCACTCACAAACACTGTGGACAAGATAAGAGAGACACACAGAGAGTGTTAGAGGAATTTACATTCTGTGTTGTTGACCCACTCACGCACACATGCGCACACATAAACGAATCCTCAAAATATAAGACCTGGATCTCAGCTGGTCCTTTCAAGGCACTGAGAGAGAGATAGCTGAAGCAAGAAGAGGGTTAAATGAGGATTATCTTGTTCAGTTTCTGCCCTTCTGCCCGTTCTCCCTTCTTCTCACAGCACTCCTCGCGCCCTGTTGACTCATGGTAATATGAAGAGTTTGGCTGTGCGTCAGATCATCTGGAGTCATTTTTAGAAGCTGTGGAGTGCCTCGCTGACATCAACCCAAGTCAACACCCGCCCAAAGGCGCTCCCTGGCTAATCCCTCGTTTTCCCCTTGAGGCGGTCTCCCATGTACGGCCTTTCCGTACTGGCCAGCATCCCGACACCCCTGCACAGACTTGCAGACGTGATCACGTCACCTATAGGGCACACTTTTCACTCGGCATGAAAAACGCGCCTTTGGTAATCTGATCACAAGAGGGCAGCTGTAAATTTAGGTGAGAATTCATCCAAACACATGGAGGATGCATTAATATCTAATCACTCAGGCCACATTACGAGGTGGCGAGGCGAGCATGTGATCCCATTTGGAGTACAGTGTGAACACACGTGTGCCTGACTGTACTGAAGGTCGAATTTGCAAAGTGCATGCAGCACGACAACTGCATTCAGTTTATGTACGAATGTCAAACAAGTAAGACAACTGTACTCAAGGTTAATACCAAGATGACATGGCCGAGTGCACACCTGAGTGCAAAGTGTTAAGTATATGGCAGTGTTCATTTACTGCTGTAAATACTCTCTGATGCTGAAAATGCTTCATCGCACAAATACACTACTTGTATCTAGGTACTTGTCTGTCAGTCACCTAATGTTTATCTAAAAAAAACCAACAAAACTACAAAAAAACTACAGTACCCAGCTTGTAATTATTTTTAAAGGTGATAGTATTTATTGCAGATTCATTTTTTTTTTTTTTTAATATTTAGGCTTTAGTGCTATGGGAACCTTTGTCCTTGATGCTGAGAGGAAACAAACACACACACTTGGTTTTGGCGAATGATTTATAATCTGAAAAACATAATTTATTGTCAATATGATCCATAAAATTCTGATAATTTTCTGCTTTTATGGTGCCACTTGTCATGAAAGTCTATTGCGGCTGTTTGTCTCTATCAATGGTAGCTTTTTAAAGTCAAACTTAACAAACATAATTCCTGTTATTTATATTATAAACTGAACGTAACTGTATTGCAGTTTAAGCACTGAATACAGAATCTGTTTACCTAAGAACGTGTTGATCACATCCTTGAATTTGCGGTACCAGAAACTGTACCAGGTGATAACTGTTATAAGGGTAGCGTGCAATCCTAAGTGAATTATGATCAACTTGTGTGGACGCTGCAGTCATAGACTAATCACATTAAAAGCAGCATATATAAAAGGTGCTATTACTCTAATCTCCAGTGTGTTTTTATTTTAGTTTTTATTGACTCCCATCCACTTTAAGGCAGAGAGACGGTCAGTAATTGGGTAGAACAAATGAAAATATGAAATAATTTAATTACCCCTTAGCATACACTTTCTAAAAGTACGGCGGGTATGGAAAGTGCTAGTGTTGCATACTGCTGTAAAAAGAACTGTTGGTATGTCCCTTACAGTAAGAGAAAATCATTATCACTTTCTTTTTAACTCTTCTACAACCTTGAACGATCCTGTGCTTAGCTTTGCCAAACCATCTAGTTGTCAGTCTCCTTTTATATCCCGGCTCAAATGCCCGCCCTGCCGCCAGTCCCCCACTTATTGTTCTTCATTTTTGTCTTTGTATTCTTGCCACCCCTCTCACCACTTCATACTTCTTTTGCCAGGAGTCGAAACAACACTGTGAGCAAAGCCTTGCGACACTTGTTGAAAGGCTACACCACTCAAGCATTTAAAATGGTCAAATTGAAGCGCCTATGCCAAATCCCGATTGTGGCTCCCGGATAATTAAAGGTATAAATAGAAATGCTGAAGCTGTAAAAACATAAGATTTTTATTTTGACTTTAATGACACTGGTCTTTGCCACATTAGCACATTCAACAGCAGGACTTGCAATGTAGGAGATGCACAGGGGAGTTTAGAGGCTTCAGCAAAAAAGCAACTCGTAGTGTTCGGGATGTAGTCACATGTATTCTATGTGTGAGGAGATTTTTAGCAGGGAAAATATCTTTTGTGTCCAAACTACTCGATGACGGAACAATCTCACTCTAGTGTTTTTCCGTACCTCTGGTGTTTTGCCTGTTGATTTACTTGCCCTTCTCCTTCTCAGACTCTGGAACAACAATCTCTGTTAGGAGAGCAAGATATACAGTTCATTTAGTTCTTTAGAAATGGATTTAAGTTCTGGTACATGTTACAGTTACACTGCCTGTTAGAGATTTAGAGTCTTCGAACCTGTAATCATCAACTATGACGTTAAACAGGTTTAAATCAATTATTTAGATGATAAAACTATTACTACTTTCATGTCTGTACGTTAAATGTGGAGCTAAAAGTAGTAGCCGGTTAGCATAGATTAGCAGGTAAAATGGATCTAATGATCAGTAATTACCATATAATGTGATGCTTTAACAGATGAAACAAAACAATAAAATCACTAAACATCAGATGTGATGATGGGCAGTTCTTATTTTGATCTTTGTATAGAGCCACGCTAACCAACGGCTAATTTAATGTTCAGGATGAGCAACATGAAAATGGATTCTTATCTTCAAACTCCTAAAATGTGTAACCCAAGCAGGTTTTTTTCCCTTGGTTCGTCTGAAGATACATACGTTTGACCTCCAGCTTGCAGGAGACAATGGCCTCTCCCTGGGTGTTCTTTGCTCTGCAGGTGTACACACCGCCGTCGAAGCTGCAGGGCTTACGGATCTCCAGGGAGCAAATGCCCTGGTTAGAGATCTGACGAAATTTGGGGTCTTCACCGATGACCATCTGATTCTTCAACCATTCGATCTTAGGCTGTGAGGAGGAGAGGAGACATTTATGAACTCAATCATCCATCTGCAGATGCTTTCCCTGATTTTTTCCCTGAGTGTTCAGTGCCAAATCTACATACAAAACATCCTGTCAGCTCGTGCTGATGTTTCATAAAAATACCAATTGTAGTGTGGTCACACTCAGCAGTGATTTGGGGCATCAACGCATCAGACAGAAGGAAAAAAAATGTTACATTTAATGAGATTTCACAAGCACATCATTTAAGAATCAATCTGAAAGCTTTACAAATCTGCAATGGTTGAATGAGGAGGGGGAAAAAAAAAAAAAAAAATCAACATTTAGGGCTTTTTTGAGGTACTAAGATCACGCTGAATGGATTTATATAGAGCCTTCCAAGTCTTTACGATGTTTACAACACATTGATACACAGGTTGAAGTGTAACATCTAGGTTAGGAGTTGGAAAACCCTTCTTAACATTCAAACATTGGTTGCGAAGCATTGTGAGCAGTTTGGGGTTCAGCGTCTCAACATGCTTACTGCAGGGGTGGGGAATCAAACCGCCCTGTGATCAGAGGACGATCAATCATTGGTGTAATTAAACAGTTTTAGCTTCTAGCTAGCCATATAAAGAAATTAGCAGCAGCAACGTTTATCAATGAAGTTATTACTTTGTCTTAGACTTTTCTTTATAGCCCTCGATGATTCATTCAGTAAGTGAGAGTTCAGGAGAGACGCTTGTTGAGGCAATAGGTCAACCATCCCATTTTAAAAACCTGAGCTCACTGGAAGACCACCTGACTGCAGACTGAACGACTACTCTAGCAGAGTCTGTGCTGAGTGGGACATTTAGGTAGAACTGGAGTAACGCCTAATGTCGGGTATGTGCTGCTCTGGGTTTTGCTGACGCTCTCTGCGCACGGATTTCTACTCAGTCCGGCTGATTGCAAGGAGACCCTGGTTATTGAATTTCACTTCAGCTGATGCATTTCAGAACAGTTTCAACCCATCCTCGCTAATGTGTGAAACATATTAGTCATGCGTTGATGCTTACGACAAGTTTTCAAAATAGACACCTCTATTTTAGGCAGTCTGGGAACTGAAATGTCATTTAAGAAGGTAAAAACTTTATGAATATGTGGGTTATTGGTTGTTGAAGGTCCACAGGTTAATTGAACTGACTTGTAACCACAGATGATTAAAGCTCATATATTTTTCAATTAAATGGCTTTGACACTGGCAGTTCAGTATTACTCTGGAGTGTCAGGATGTGGAAAGATGATCTAAAATCTAGAAAAGATTTAAAAGTTTAACTTAAAAACTGTTATGTGCAAGCAATTATATTGCACGTGTAGATTTTTTTTTAAGATATGGAACCTTGGGTGTCATCTGAAAACATTTGTTATAGTTTGAAAGAGTGCATGGGATCAGGGATCAACCCCGCATGATGTAATGATTTTTGATTTTGATACCAAGACCACACACAAAACTATTCTTTTCATATTAGAATAATTTGCTGATTATTTTGGGATGACTGTTTAATCGTTTCTGAAATGTATTTTCAGAATTCTCACAATTCCTCCACACCCAAAGCAATTTGTTCTGATATTCTCATTTGTCCAAAAAGCGCTCCAAAATCCAAAAATCATTTTCCACTCATTTTCTAACTGATAAACAAATATGTCTCTATATGTTACTCTACTATGGATCTGTTGAAGTTGCTGAACGCATTAACTACTATATCAACTAACTTAACAGTAACCACTTTAAGTTGATTGATATCAATTTATCAAATCACATCCAATATACCTTCTGTTTTATTTTGCAGCATGACATTTGTTGCATGTTGCATGAAATTTAGCCAGCAGATTGTGCTGTGAGTATTTGCAATTAAGAGTTGACAGATGGATACCTGCTGCATTCAGGTAGCAGACAGTAAAAAAAAAAAAAAAAAATACATAATGGTGTGGTCAAATGCCAGCTGTTTTTTATTAGGAAAGTTGTGGCTTTAGGAGATCAAATTTTGTAGAACAGTAGTGTGCTGAGCTGTGGACAGCGGCCTGGACTGCAGGAGGTTGCAGTATACTGTTGGAGCACATGGCAAGTCACCAAGACTCTAAACTAGTGCAGCTACAAATATTGCTTTAGAGCACCCAAGAAAATATCAGCACCAACATGAAAGTAGGGCCCCTTATTTTTGTTGAGTTGGCAGAAATAACAGAAGGTGTAAATCCAACAACTCATCTCCTCCTGCTCTTATCATCCTCCTCTCTCACTTTCCTGTCTCATATGTCTTTCTTGGGGGATGTGTGTTAGTTTCAGCACACTGATAATCCTGTTGCCAAAAAGTACCTTCTATGATACTGCCAACAACCCACGGCAGGACAAGAGTCTTTACTTGTTATCATTCTCTCTTCCTCCCTGCGTATCTATCTTGTCTCCCTTCTCCCTCTCAGCTCTTCTGGCAGCTTCTGCCTCGATATGCAACAGCTCTTTATTGCATATCGGGGCAACTTATCACACTACATGGCTCTCTGCCGGACCTGCTCAGCAGCTTTGAGCCAGCGATGAGACAGTGGCTAGCAAAGAGCACGTTTGACAACACACGTAAAGTCAAATAAAAAGAGAATGAAATTAAAACAAATATAGCAAGGAGGGAAGAGATTGCATAATGGAATGACACAGATGAACTTTATTATTTGTAATTCAATTGTTTGCAATAAATGCAAGTATGTGGTTTATAGCCATGTGAGGAACTATATGTGTCTATGGATGATGACATTGAGGGCAGTTTCATAATTCTGGGTCACTTATAGGATTAATTCAGAGTATGTGGACATTCAGTATGATGGAGGTATTCAGTGTCTCTCTTTTCACAGATGATCAGTGGATAACTTTTCACACAGCTGCTAAGACTTGCGTGCTGTAATTGCAGAACTCAAGCCAGCTGTTCTTAAGGGATGGGCAGGAAAGATTCTTTTAGACACAGTGAGTTAATGTTTACACATCTTAAAGTCACCCTGGTGTGAAACTGGATATTTATTCACAAACACAGACATCCAGCGTATTATTCTACAAAAATTAACATACTGTGCTCTCAGCTCAAAGAATTGTCAACACATGCCAAATAAAAATATGTACAACACGTTTTTGGACTGTCTTAACGGTCCCTGACATTTGAATGTACTGGCATCATCCCTACTCTATTGGGATGATGAGCCTACATCGGTTTCCATTTGATTTGTTTTAACTAAGTGGCATTGGCAGGCATTCCAGCTGCTGCTGTCCTTGATGAGCAACACAAAGGACAGATAGGACACATAATCGACTGCATTTCCAACATAGCCTGTCACCGAAGCCAACTGCGTCAGCCAGACAACTGTAAAGATATGTTTAACCAGAGCAGCAGTCTCCAAGAACAGCTAGAGACATGCTGAAACTTCAATTAGACATACCACAGTAAGCCCAGTCCTAATTCACCAGGGATCTTTATAGCTGTGACATTAATTGAAGCAGTGTAACACACAAGCTCAATTATGTATCAAGGCTTTCAAGGAAGATTAAACTTGTGGTAATAACTGCAATAAATACAAAACAAATATTATTGAAAAATATTACAAATCCAGTACAAGACACACTGGTAAGTTTAACTCTAGGAGTGTGTGTCTGACCTTGGGGAATCCACGAACAGAACACAGCAGCTTGGTGGTATATCCGACAGTGGTAGCGCGGTCACTAAGTGGGGTGGTGAACTTGGGTGCCTCGCTGAAATCGTGTTCTTTGTACTCCGGAGGCTTGTAGACGATACCTTTGAACACAGAACAACTCAGAAAAGTGTTTAGTGTAAAGCAGTTGCAGCCATGTGTCACATACACACAGCAGCTAAAGAGGATGTGTCTGAAAACGATACCGCTGCATGGAGGTTCTGCTGAACAGTTGCCACGGTGGCTACAAGTGACAGATATGCTAAATACTAAACGACTGTAGTGAGGCTTTGGCAACAGTTCATTAAGCTGCTTTCTCACATTGTCATCACCACTTCTATCACCATATTTCATCAATTCTCCAGGGTTTTTTCAGACTCTGAACGAGTTTTTGTGAGGTGACTAAATTCTGTAGTTTAACAGTTGTTTCATAAATTGATATTACAAGTCCAGTGTGTAGAATTTAAGAGTATATTTCTGTTAACATGCAATATTATCTTTGTAACTATGTTAACATTGGTGTGTAATCACCTTAAAACAAAAACCATAATGTATATGTAATCTCAGAATGAGAAATTTGCAGTTACATGGGAGCGGGTCCCCCTTCCACGGAGAGCGCCATCTTGCACCACCATGCTACTACATTAGCCAAGAATAGACAAAAAGCCTTCACGTTTGTATATCGTATTGTCATTGAAATACAACCACTGAAAAGACTCACCCGAGTAATAGGCATTCAACTACCTCACCACTAGATGCCACTAATGTTCGCACACTTTTTCTTTACAAACATTCAGGGAGGATTTCTTTCGTTATCTTTATTCTCAATTGTCTAGCTGTAAGAGGCAAAGATTGATTTATTGTTTTCATGGTTTATTACATGATTTATGGTTACTGTTGTCGCTAGTTTAGATTACGACGTTTGATTCTTTGCCTGGTGCCTGATATCTATCTTGCCTCTTCAGGGACTTGTGCTTATCGAATATACATCACTGATGGTGTTTTAATTTAAATTTGATCTATTCTTAACTTTTATTTGTATAAGTCTGCCCAGGTTTACATTAGCTTGGCTAGCTGTAGCAGCAAAATCCTCACGTGTCTTAAATTGCGCAATCGCACGCTTTTAAAAATTCGTCTTTTACTTTCGAGTGGGATTAAATATTATAAATTACATTATTCGTGCTTTTAAGTTTGCATGTGTATTTTACTGAAGTTCCTGTAGCAAGTGGAATCAGTCTTGCTAACCCTTCAGTGCAAAGAGCTCAAAAACACAGTCTTGATGCATATTTTCATATGACAAGAGGATATGAATGTCAAATTGTTTGTTTTGGAAAGCTTTTGGCATGTAGTCCCTGCTAATATGAAATCAGACAGCTGTGGGTGGAGGTGTTTCCGATGCTATTTGATCATACGACGAGCAGTTTTGATGGAATAGACTGTTCAGTACATCCAACGCACAAGTTCTATCTTGCATTATTGGAAGAATATGTGTAAAAACGTGGCAGTGACACTGGCTACTATATACAATACACAAATATATACATATGTGTGTCTATATATGTCACCAACACAGAGAAAAAAACAAACCATAAGACTCAGAAAGGACATACACACACACACACACAATTTTTGCTCAGCCGATTGCTGTTTGAGCCTCTTAAAAGTTATTTCAGCAGTAGCAGGACCAAGACAGCTGCCTACTTACTAAAGCAGTGCCAAAGCCACTTCCACTTTTCAATTCCTCACTTTTAAACACTCACACTCAAGACTGTCACAGACTTAGTGGACCTCATGAAACTTTAAACGGCCAGAGCTGTGAGAGGAAATCGACAGCAGGTGGATTAAAGAATGAATCACGAAGGTCACCTGTCTTCAAGATGGTGGCCGCCTCCTTGGTGACAGCACCGGTCTCACTGGTGCCCACTTGGTTCTGAGAGAACACTCTGAAGTTGTAGGAGTTGCCCATGATGAGGTCTGAGATGGTGGCATTTAGCCTGTGGTAGTTCTCTAGCACAGTGAACCACTCCTGCGGGCCGAGATGTAACACACATGCTCAGGTTAGCAGTCAGATTAGCTTCTGGTGGTTGTTCTGTCAGTGACCCTTGGCAACACTACCCTCTTAAATCTCTTTCATCAATCATGGGTCACACCTTCAATAGGACCTATTTTTTAAATTACATTTTTGATATATTTTGATACTTTGAACTGTAAAACCTACAATAATAGACGATCTGATCATTTTGATTAGGCACATTTTTTTCATACTGGATAAAAATATTAGGATAATTAGGTTCAACGGTAATCATTTCCAGTCTTTAATTGTTCACAATATTCTGATTGATGTAATTGAACTGACTCTCTGTATTTGCAGCATGTTTCTCAAATGTGTTGCGTCTATTTGCATGTATTTTCCAAGTGAGAGTGCACTGAGCTCTCTCAGTGACCATAAATTGAACCCATTTGGGAAACTGTTGAAAGAAAATGTTCCCATACCGGGAGTCGAACCCGGGCCGCCTGGGTGAAAACCAGGAATCCTAACCGCTAGACCATATGGGACTATAGCAGCATCGTAATATGTGTGTTTGTCAGCATTTATCAGTATCACTGACAACAATCACTTTAAAAACTTTTTTTTCCTGGCAGGACTCCCATTAACTCCATGATTTATTTAATATCTGCATATTCAAGCAGTCCAAAGATGCAATCAGCCTGTATTTATGTATGAACAGGCGGCATACCCCAGTCTTCCTGTCTGCCTTCTGGATGGTGTATCCAGCGATCTGTGTGTTGCCATTATCCTTAGGAGGGGTCCATTCCACAGCAGCATTGAAGCCCCAAACATCCACCAGCTTCGCAGTGGCAGGAGGGCCTGGCAACTCTGAGGGGACACGTCACAATAGTCATGCAAGACTGAAATCATAATCAGTGTGTCTCACCAAGCAAAGTGTTCCAAAGTGCTCCCAAATAAGCCTTATCGAATGTGAACCATATATTTAGGCAGTAGTGGCTCCACACAGTGTAACAGCAGCAGCTGACAGCAGGGTCAACATGCTGCGGGTCAGAGGGCGTCATTGTCAGAGGTGTGATGTATGTTGACTAGTGCTTTAGATTCCTGCCAGATTAAGTCATGAGTCTTGAGTTATGAGGGCTGTAATAAGTGAACATTTACATTGTGGATGCAAGCACACGTGCAAGCGCCTGTGTGCATGTCAGAATATAAACAAATGAGGCTCACCCACAATCTGAAGGGTTAGATTGGCCTTGTCTTCAAAGCTGTCCACTTTAACGGCCATCTCGTAAACACCAGAATCCTCCCTCTGAGATGTGCGGATAAACATGATGCTGTCCTTGTCACTGTTCCTGACGTTGACCCGCTTTGGATCTAAGGGTTGACCATCCTTAAGCCAGGACACCACAGGTTTGGGCTTTCCCTGATGAGTTGGAAAGGCAATTTCTGTAAACATTTCATGGTCTTCATGGACTTTGCATATGATGTGTGTGTGTGTGTGTGTGTGTGTGTGTGCACTGTCTTACAAGAAAAGGGATGACCAGATTGATCTGCTCTCCAACCTGCTTGACATAGCGAGCTCTGAGGGCTCGGGGCATTCGGATCTTGGGACGGTCTAAAAAACAGGAAGTCAATTTATGTTCAAATCCATGGTATGTTTATCTCCTACCAGGATCTTTTTTCCCATTTTGATTGACCGGTTTGTTGTCTGGGTGTGAGAAAGTAACCTGGACAGCTACCTTGACATCATTAGTTGGAATAACTTTCAATGTACAAGTTGTATAAACGTCCTGTTTGTGTCTTTAAAGTGGGGTCATGTATGCTCTGAATAGACCAAACCACCATTAGACAAATCTGACAAGAGAACTTGACGGAAGGGGCTAAAATGTATTCCCAACTCAGTTCATAATGTCCAATCGATTTTTTAATTTCAATCGTAAATTTGTTGGCACAGAAGAGTATCGTGTATGATCCTTGAGGCTTTTTTTTTTTTTTTTAATAGACATCAATGTTGACTCTGAGAACTTCTAAATAGCAGATTCTTCACTATTTTTTTTACAATTTATTTCTTAATCAAAATAAAAATAGATGGGACCCTAGTAAGTTTTTTTTAAGATTAAATATTATCATTGATCCTTTTGTTTTTCTTATTATTATTTATTATTTCAGCTTATTATTATTACCTAAAAGAAGAAGTTCAGAAATACATGGGAGATCAACTGACATAGGTACACAGAGGCAGAATTTCTAATGACACTTTGATCTTAAATAATCGTCCACGTCACAGTTTTATCAATGATTAGTCACACACAAGACTACCCAAAGAAGGTTCCTGTGTGTGAGAGGAGAAGTACAGTATCTGGGTAGAGAGGGGGTAAAAGGGAATCCTGCATCCAGCAGCTCCTAAAATAGCTGTGAAGATGAGACACTTGGATGAACACGTGTTTCCTCGTGTCATGCACAAAAAAACAGCAGGAAAGAGGTCATCACATTCAGCTGATTAAATTGGTCACACGTCACATCTAGGAACGCTGCAGAACAACACGCTGGATCTTGCAGACACTCAGACCAACAGAGAGAAGTGAACAATATTATTTTGGATTCAATTGCACCACAATCAGGAGTTGGTGACTTTGCCACTATGTTGGACAGTTCAGTTACGTTCAGGCTTGGTGCAAAGTCTCAAGAACAGCATCCCCTGCGTGTTTCTGCACAAGCAGCGAATGTCTGAAAAGCTCCCAGTGCTTGCAGGACACATGAAACAACTAAGCTGTTGCACCCCATCAACTCTCCACTCAAAACGTCCTCTTATATTACTCCCCATACACCACCCTCCATCTTTTCATAGCTTGCACTCTCTTGCTCCCCATGTAACCTAGCTTCTTGCCCGGTCTGTCTCATCGTCATCCTAACATTTGTCACACATGCTGAGATCCGGCCCCTGGAACCGTGTTTCCTCGTGAGGATCAGGTCCGCCTCCACATTTGGCTTGAACACTAATCCGTGCTAATCAGCACACCTCCCCAACGATGCCTAGAAGTGTCGCTCATCACATCACAGTATCCAGCGGCCTGGGAGTGCTCCTGCAAACAAGCTATAATCTGCCTTTGTCTCTGGATAAAGTGTCTTTGTTGGGGGCTTTATCAAGAGCTGATGGGTGTCTAGTCAGGACAGCGTGTGACTGACACACAGCTGAATTTACTCCAAACAAGCCACCCAGAATCATCAATTAGGCTCATATTCCACCACCCCCAGTTGACCAGCAACTCTGTGTTTGCTGGGGTTTAAACTGTGACCAGGAAATACCCTCAGAGTCAGTTAGCTGACCATCTGAAAGTAGGTAACAGGCAGTTAAGGTCCACACGTCACATGTCAATATGATGCAGTGTGAAGGTTGACAGGAGTCCACAGCTTCAGTAACAAAACCAACATTGATTTAATCAAGCAAAGACAAAGTTGGATGTGTCACTGTACTCATTTTTTTGTGTTTGTTTGTTTAGTTTTACCTCTACTCTCCCAGAAAATTAGCGGTAAGAGTAAATGCACCTTTGAATGCTGACATTTGTAGTCACATACTAGTCAATTTCAAAATGACTTAGTGATCACAATAACCCCAAAATGTCCAGTTCTGGCAATTCAGGTGTCAAAAAACAGGATTTTAGATTAATTACAGAACAGGGCTAGACGTTAAAGCTCAAGCTTGCCAACATTAGACTGTACTTATGCAGAAGAAAACATTTAACATAAAAATAAGGCTCACTTTATTTTTTTTGTTAGTTTTACATCTTTTTAAGTCCTTTAGGGCGGTTCCAGTGAGAAACAATAGTCCCACAGAATATTACTGTTCATTTAACAAAAGAAAAAAATCAGTAGAAACTTAACCTCATTGCGTTCTTATTTGTAAAACCTGCAGTGAAGAGGGACTGTGTGTGTGTGTATACAAGTGAAAGCATGATTTACAGCTAACGAAAAGTCTTGTCAGCACCTGTGGGATTTATGTGCATACAAAGTGCAATCCATCTGAGGCGCGCGGGCAGTTAATACCACCTCTACCCCTGTCCGGCTGTAACATGAGTATTTTAAGGATAGGTCATCAGTTACAGCTATTAGAGACTACCTGATAAAGAGGTTAGAGGCAGACATTTTAAAAGCTGTCTTTACACCGGCGAAAACCTACTTTAGAATTCATGGGTACTGTTGTGGAAAACTCCATCAATAGTTTGGGATATTTTACATACATTTGGACATTGTTACACTCATGTAAGCACCACAAAAAAAATCCCCCAAAAAACCCCAAAACATTCTCATTTTCCCAAAAAAACTGTTGAGCTGCAATTTTTTTCTGCAAATGACAGACTAACAATTGCAAATGGGGCTGGAAATTTTCCTTTGGGTTAACAGTGGTCTGTTTGAGAAATTACATTTGCCGCTACTCACCAACAACCTCACGGATCGGTACAGGCTCAGCAAGTGTACCAGGTTCGCTGCGTCCACCGGGGTTTACGGCCACTACACGAACGTGCAGCAGGTCACCGGTTGTCAGATTCTTGATGCAGTGGCGGTTACCTGGCGTCAGCTCCTCATTAGCAACAACCCACTCTGAAGCTGTGAAACAACCCAGGGTTTGTGTTAGTGTCATCATGGCTTAATGAAGCTGCAACTGCTATAATCAAATACACACCCACCCTGACAGTTAACAGTAAAACATCCCTCGTTAAGTACTTTATTGGCTGTCAACACAAGTTTACAAACAACCCGCTCCTTAGGAGCACACTTGGGCCGTTATGACGAAATCTCAGAAGGCACGCTGTCGTCTGAGCAAACAGGCAAGGCTAAAAGTGGTCTCAGGAGATACAGTGACAGCCAGCGACACGCCGGCTGCCGTATACGGCCTGGGCCAAGCTATGAGTCCATCTGCCCTCTGACACTACTATGGGGACAGGTGCAGCCTCCCCACACACACACTTCCAGCGACTCACTTCCATCCTTGCAGTACTCAACGGTGTATCCCTCCAGGCCGGAGTCTCCGATGATTTCTGGCGTCTTCCATTTAATAGTGACACTAGAGTCATTCACATCGTCCACAGACACATCCAGAGGGGCGCTGGTGGGGGCTAAAGGAAGTTCAAACAGTGCAGTTTAATATCAGGTCAAAGTGGTGAACAGTAATGTAAGCAGATGGAATAATAATACTTATAATAATAATAATACTGCTACTAATAATAATTCTGATTATTAATTCATCGACTTTCATTACCAGACATCTTCAAATTAGATATTATATGCTAATATTGGCACACATGTTATATATGGCTGATATCAACACATTTTGGTTATAATATATATAATGCAGAAAGGGTGCCTGGGATGATATACTATATATTAACGCATTTCCGGTGGAGGTTACAGTTTCAGTGTACTGCTGTCATTTAAGACAGGAATGTTCATCGTTAATCTGTAAAACGTTTTGCTTTCCATATCTTTGTTGCAAATGTTTTATAACCTCATTTGATGGATTGATAATTGAAAAATAGGCTGATATATTGATATCGGAACGTTTTTGATCTCTAATATTGGTATGGTATATTGGTATCAGCCTGAAAAATTACATATCTGTCTGGTTATACTTCAAATGTCCACACATAAGACAAGAAAAAAGCTGCACCCTTTAACTTAAAAGCTAAAAGAAAAAAACAACAAAAAAAAATTGACAAAAATTGCCTTTGACAAATTTGTTTCAGGTGTCATTATGTTGCATTTGCTGTTAATCCAAGTAAGATTCTCCTTATCCATCTCCACAATACAGAAAGGAAATAGAGAAAGTAAATCTGCAGCTATTTTCATCATCAAATATGAGCTGATTACAGCTTCTAACAAGTGAATGTCCCCGTTAGTCCCTGTCAGGACCAAGCTAATGGCAGGACATGAATGTTGGCAGTACCTTGAGGCGGTGGGGGTGTGGGGGCTTTTGGTGGCTCCTCAACTACAGCAGCCTCTGCTGGAGCAGCTGGCATCAAACAAGCAGGAAAGTAATGTTATTTATAGAAACAAAAACACCAGCAATGACGACACTAATAACAATTAACCAGAGCAACTTTTCCATATGGTAACAGTTCACCCTCTCACTGTCCAGTAAAGTCATCATTGTTTGCAGATTATTTCCTAGTTGAGCAGTAATGTAGTGTGGCGGTTCTTGTTTACCATCAGCGAGAGGCTCTGAGGCAGGAGCAGTGGCACCGTCTTCAGCAGCAGGCGTAGCAGCTAGCGTTAGAATGCCAATAGGAAAGTCAATTAGAGACGTACACGATGACATTACTCACACTGGGAATCAGTCAGTTGGCCAGTTTGAGCGGAGATGAAGCTCGCAGTATTCACAGTGACAAAAGCATATGATTAAATGACCCACTCCTGTTTACAATTTGGACATTTCCAGACAGCAGACACAGCTTACAGACAGAAATATCATGATTACATAATTGCTCAGGAGCAAGAAATATACACACCGTGCGTGGCACACAGCACACAGCATGCAGCTGGAGATGTCCAGTCAGATCACTCATCTTAAGTTTGGGGCTACATGTTGAGATTAGCAAACAAGAAGAACAGTCACTGGAGTATATGCACCAGCGATGAGACCAACAGAAGCCTGGAGACCAGGAACTTCACAAGAGCATGAGAGCAAAGATGCAAGCTGTCTGGCCATCAGAGCTAGAGATGACGCAACTGGTTCATCTCGGGCTTTTCCAGCATCTGGGTGGTGAAGTGGATACCACTAGTGGGTCCAGCAATTTAACCATCATATAAATCCTGTGCATTTTGTGCAGCAACTTGCACCTTTACGCTGCAGAGGAGCGTCTCAGTGCAATACAGTGACGTCACCACTAACCGGCTGCTGTTGCCAACATACCATGTGCCTATTTTGTTCCACTTGGCTCTGAATTAAATGAAATTAATGTCTAGCAAATTTTCATTGATGATCATCCTGGTAGGATTTTTTTTTTTTTTAATAAGTAGCAAGTGTATTAGCTGTCGGATACGTTTGCAGGTGATTAGACCTACAGTAGATCCATCAGAAAAAGTGAGTATGAAAGTGAATTACATTTTCCCAGTCGTTACCTGGAGCATCTCCGTGCTCTCCCTCGGGGGCCGCCTCAGCTGGAGCGGGCTCGGCGGGCGCGGCTTCCAAGGACGCCGGCTCCGCAGGCGGAGCCTCCACTACAGGAGCAGGTTCGGGCTCCGGGGCGGATTCAGGTGCCTTCTTGACCACCTTCTTCACAGGGGACTTCTTGAGGGGGGGCGGTTTGCCTGGCATCGTGCTTACTGAAGGCCAGTCCTCTAAATGAAGGAATGAGGGGGCTCTGAGGGGATATATACAGGGTCCATCCCATGTCCCTTAAATGCGTCCTTGTTGCCCCCCCTTGCCTCTTTTCCTTGCGTCCTAGTCCCTCCCATAGAGGATACATGGCTAGAGAGGAAATGGACGAGTAGACAACTCCGCCCATCCCGGATTTACAACACACCCCTCCTGTTGGGTCCTCATGTGGACCAGAGCATGAACCATGAAAGGACCCACTTGACATTTAAGGGATTATTGTTTGGCATGGAAGACATTATTGCGTTTTCTCCTTTCCTTTCTTCACAGCAAAGGGCTGCTCTTGGGGCCTTAAGATATAAGAAACGTCCTGAAATTTCGTATGTGTGTCCGCCTAAGACTGAAAAAAAGTCTCTCAAATTATGGCCTGAAATCAACAGGAAGTTTGCTGTTTTCATTGGAATTTTTGTGTCTTTTGTGATTTCTATGTCTGACTCCATGACCTTATATATCTGGCGGGAGTCTTGCCCTGAACACATCTGCATGACGAGTTTTCATTATGGCCACAGCGCCACCCAGTGGAATAAACAAGTAAAGCTTATGTTTTAATCATCGTTTGAGTTGCATGAAATACTCACCGTGTGTTCTCTGAAATTCCTCGTCAGACCCTGAACACACCTCCATCACATTTAACAGCCATTGAGCTGCCTATGAGTAACAGAAGGTGTTATCTTGACGATCCTCTTTTCATCACAACATTAAACTCTCATTCAGAAGGCGGACAAAAAAAAAAAAATTCAAGGCCATGTTGACACAATGGTCCCCATCGAGGGGGGCAGGGGCAAACGGTGTAAGGTCCTGTTTAATGCTGTGGCTTTCATTTCTGCTTTCATTAATAACTACTTTTTTTCCCCCCACATGTAGAAAAAAAAAAACTCAACCTGCATTGCAGATATTCAAAATAACATTGTGCCAGGACCTATAATGCTTTATGAGATGTACAGGAGAGATTAAATTGTAATGCAGAAATGCAAACAGCAGAGGCGGCAGGTGATGTGAAGAATGGCATGACTTTATTGTGTTCATTGCTCAATGTTAGACATATGGAATCTGATGCGGTTATAGAGACATGCCACACAACCATTGTTCCCCCCTTTAAGCCAAGTGCTTCTTCCTTCTGGTGGAAGACAGTAAAACCACGAGGATGCCTGACTTATGCATACAGGGGCCATATATCCTCTCTTAGATCTCTACACTTAAAGTGATTGTTGTCGCAGATGCACTATTTACAGTGTTTACAATAAAAATGATGCCATGTACAAAAGAGACCAAAAGAAACATTTACAAATATTTGCATAAGAAAACAACATTTCTTTTCTTAAAAACAACATAAAAAGAGGAAGATATCCAGTTATTAAAAATCCTTCCCATGATAAGGTTAAGCGTGGTAGGTCCAATGAAACAAAACTTTGGGAAACACAGCAGGGATGCATGCGTTCACATTACATTTCCAGGCGACCATCTGTTCTTACACTGCTCCCAACGCTGCAGGCAACTCCTCAACGATCCTTCACACTCAAAGCAGACTGGTCATTATACACATTCTCATCTGTTGCAGAGACAACTGACATACACATTGTCTTAACTTAGTTTATCGCCATGACAAAAAGTCAAAGGTCAAACCAGTTAACCCACTCTCCACCTAAAGCCGGGTATTAAGATGACAACATTAAAGTGACATCAGAGTAGGTGAGAGGAAGTGATGACGTTTCCTCAAAATCGAGGCCTCCGTGTGGTAGATTAAAGCAGGCAGCTCCAGGCCAAATTGGGTTTCAGGCACAGATAGACGTAGACATCACGCCTCCACTCTACGCCAGCACCTTGTTGTGACAAGTAGAGGAACAGGACAGAATACAGCAGTCTGAGGTACTTCAGGGTCGAGGGTCACATGGCTGAGAGGTTTTAGTTTCCTCCTTTTACACGTCCTTAATCTTTGACCACGAGAACAAGCTTTCAAGATGTAAGCTATAAATACTCTGCAGTCTAGCACCCTTAACATATATGACTGTATGTGCAAACAAATGATTTTCAGCCTCTTTTACTCCCAGCCCTCTCTCCTGCAGTATCTCTTAAACTGTGAGGTGGAAAATGATTTCTGCTGTTTGAAAAAGTATGTTATCAAAGATAGAAAACGCAATGAGGAAAGAAATTCTTATTTTGCAGATTGCTGTTTTTTGGTTTTGTTTTGATGTTCTCTACTTTTTTGATATGGGATGATGAACGAGACAGACGACTGCTCTGTCTGATAATGGCACATTACGTAGTTGTGGCTTTATACAGATGACTACTGAAGATGGCTCAGTATAAAATCCTACAAAATCAAGATCTTCCAAGCTGTATCCTCACCATTTACAACTGATTTGTGTGTTTCAAACCCGATATATAAGATAGCTAAATATGGAATACATGCAAGCGTAGCCAGAAAAGACAGGCTATTTTGCAGACTAGACAAACAAGCAGTATTTGTTGTTTTTTTTCTGTGGTTATGATACATTAATTTGAGCAGAGTTAATATCTCTGTGGTTATGATATCATTATATTACTAAAGGAAACCAGCAGCTACTGAGTCCGCTGAGTGAAGCGTTTTTTTTGTTTTGTTTTGGGTTTTTTATACACACTATGAACCCAAAACTGGTTCATTATTTACCCATGCATGTTACAGCTTCACAGCTTCTGATATCTGATCCATGACCAGTGGCTGAACAGAAAAACAAGACCTTCAAGGCCATTTTTATAGCTTTGTTATAGAGTGTTTTAGATTCTATACTGAGCACCTTTTGAATGCTTACTGGGAAAGCATTGAGGCAGGATAAAGTAGATGCTGCCATCTAGAGGAAATAAATGAATTACATGATTTGGCCCCTATTTGATACGCAGCCACTGACCGACACAGCCTCCTAAAATCCAATTACCACAAGTAGAAAATAAAGTGCATTTTTGGCTGTTGTCGATAACAATCCTACTTTTGAGGAAATCTTAATTTCTTCTGAAAGGAATTTCCTTGTGAACTGAAGCAAAGGAAACCAGTAGAGTCAGCACCAACAGCTGTGATATAAGTTGTGGCAAAAAGAAGAGGATTATAGGTAATATTTTGCATCATACTATTCCGGTTATCATGCACTTGCAGAATCATGGAACAGAGGGCAGAGAAGAGACAAATCTTTCCCTGACAAGATCATCACAGCTTCCTATGAAAGCACCTTCATTGTCTTTACAAAGTTCTGATAGCGTGGCAGAGAAAGCCCTTTGTCCATAATCACTCTATCTGTCGAACCTTTACAATTTGTTTTGTAGCTGCTCACTGAGCACAGTTAATTAGCCAGTCTTTAAAGTTACACTGGAACTGCATTCGCTGTTTCAGCCGTCATGTTTCCATAGCTCGACCGGCAGCCTCGTCAGAGTGTAGTCTGCAGATCCAGACAGCCCTCCCGCTCTGGAGACTCGATGTAGTTGGCCGACTCCTGAAGCTTCAGCAGCATGGCCATCTGCGTAGCATGGGAAGACAGAGCGGCAAAGTGAGCTAAACAGCAGAGAGCTTTGGTCACTTTTCTTGCATCCACATTTTTTCACTTCGATAAGGGCTCAGCAATAATTCAATTGATTTGAATAAACTGCTAAAAAATAAGATCTGATCCATTATTCCCTGTTTTCATTAATGTGTTGGCTATATGTTTCATGACAAAAAAATACTGAAGGTGATTTATTCTAAAACATTCAAACTAAACATTTAACAAATACCACAACTGCCTATTTAATATCAATTACTGCCGGTTTTGTGGAGTTCACGCTGTTCTGGACCTGCTTTGAGACATCATGACGAGGCAGGAGGCTAATGCAGGGAACAGAAAGGTTCATCTTTTGTTGTGTTTTGGGTCTCTGCTGAGTGGACATCTCTGGTAAAGACACTTTCTAATGCAGGTTTCAATTTGTACTCTCCCTTCCTGTTTGGATCTGACTATCCCATCTTCTGTGTATGTACCTATGCCACGGGCAAAAAGTGCAGGAGATTTTAAACCTTCTTTTCCAACACGTTTAAAGGGTCCCTCAGCCACAACTTCCTGCACCACGGTGATTTTTTTTCAGTTATATATAAAGCCCAGTATCTATCTTTATGAATTTCTGTTCCCTCTCCATTTTTTTGGCCTTTAAAAAGCAATGCCTAAACGTTTTAGCCGGAGCTAAACCCCCCCCTCTCCCCTCAACAGAAACCTTCTGTCTCACCAGTGGATCTGACTCCAGAATGCTAGGTGGCGGTGTATCTTTGGGGGGCTTCTTCTTCTCCTCACATGGTGGACCTATGCTGGGGGGAGGTAGGTGAAAGAGCCTGGACTGATCCTGCTGTGCATTGGGCCAAGGGAGAGTCCCTCTCACCCACTCCACCGGGTCTTCCCAGACTGCCTTGTGTCCATGGACCTGATAGAAATACATTGTACAACAATATCAGCTGCATGTTGTTACTTCATGGTGGTATTGTTACGCTGCAGAACCTATCTACGCAAGGGCGCTCACCTTGATGCCGTCTTTGGATCCCTCCTGCAGGTACGGTATGATTGAGTGGTTCCACAGGTCGATGAACCACTGCCTGAACTCTGCCACTGATACAGGACACGACAAGAAGAAGCAGGGACCTGAAGGAGGCAAAATGTCACATTAGCCAAACTTCCCGCACCAGATCCAGTTCCCTGGCCTTGTGTCCACTCTGTCTCACCTATGAGGAAGTCTGAAGTGCTGTGTTTCTCCAGGAACGTGTGTAGGTGGTACCACAGCTGAGGGACCCAGTCCAGCACAAGAAGGAGAGCCTGACGGTGCGCTGAGTCCTGCTCCTTGTCTTGGTAGGCTTCCACAGCTTTACGGTGAAAGTTAGCTGGTTCCACGTTGTTGGAGAACGTCACCATTCTGTAGACATACACAAGAAATGTTACTTGCACTCTAAACAATTGCTTAAATGTGTTATTAATAGCATCATGTGAACATTTTCTGGCTTAGTGCTCACCTGAAGCTGAGGTGCAGTCCATGGTTAGACGTCATCTTCACAGGCTGATTGCTTGTTCCAATGATGTAAGGACTGGCAAGTGATGGTAAAATGATTTAATTAACCAAGTCTTACTGAAACTCTTCTGTGAATTACTGTGACTGTGTAAAGTGACTCACCATTTGTGATACTTGCAGGTGAGTGCTCCATTAACTAGCTCTGTGATGGCTGTTGCGTCACTAATGTCATCTATAATAACAACCAGCGGCAGTTCTCCTCCACTGTCTCTGTCTATCTGGTTTGCTAGATTGGAAAGATACAACTGCAATTCCTGTGAAAGCAAAGAAAGGTGGATTTAAATAAGCTGTATTCATTTTAAAGCGTAAAAAAATTGAGATAATTGGCAAAAATCCTGAGTCACTTTTTACCTTTTGCGACTGGTGATGCATGTTGAAGGTGATGGCACCGCTGCGACCAGGGATGCAGGTCTCGTGGTCACCCTCGAGTGAGCCAGCTCGGTTGCGTTCAAGGAGGTAGCGGGCCAGACGCTGAGCCAGGTAAGTCTTTCCAGTCCCGCTGGGCCCGGACATAACCAGACGCCTGTGCTTTAGTAGCAAGCTAATATAATGCAGCATCATTGGCTTAGGAATCATAGTCTCAAACACCAGTGAGTCAACACATTTTTCTTTGAGACCTGGAGAGAGTGGCAGACACATTGGAGAGAGATTTGTAAACAGTAGACAGTAAATAGTGCCAAGTTCAGACTACATGACTTTAAAAGTCATCTAATCGTACTGCCAGTCACACTACGGGACTGGCGGTCTTGTGATTGGGAGTTTTGCAGTCATTTTCTGTTCAAATTAAGCAGTGGGCTGGGGCTCACTCACTACACAATCCTTCACCAGGAGAAACTCCCAACAAGGCTGGTCTCCAAACTATCTTTGGGAGTTTCAACGGAAGTGAACAGCAAAATGAAAATGATTCCACTGGTAAAGTAGATATCAAAACAAGCACTACACCAGGAACAAAGCAAAGAAAGTAATATTTTGCATATAAATAAAATATAAAGTATATGTTATACGTTCCCGTTTTCAGCCTTAGATACTGTCTATATTTTTCCATCACCACGTGTCCTGTGCTCTGATTAGCTGTAGTTGTCATTGTTTGGCTATTTAACCTGCAAGAAATCGTGGCGGCGGCATTGATGTGAACCAGGCTTAAAAAAAATGGATTTTACACTTTTAACCGTCAAAAAAAAATTACACATATGTTCCATTTAATAGAAGGGGATTAAAATCCACATTTTTAGATTTTCCTATCATGTAGACAAAGGTCTTTTTTTAAATGCAGTGATGTGCAGATGTTTTGATTGCATCTTTGAAACAAGAAATGTTAGACTTCCGTGTTATTTCCACAATGCCTCCCTAGAAAAATAAATGAAATGAGGGAGAAGAAGGCTGTGTTCTACAGTGTACCACAATTACCAGAGTGTGTAAACTCACTAACCTTTCAAAGTGACAAATATTCGAGCTGAACCACTGCCGAGACAACGATAAGGTGAGGCTTGAGGCTGGTCCCCTCCTATCACCCTTTTCCCTCCCTGGGTCAGCTGGTACATGTGCAGCGAATCAGAGGACAGACCCAAGCTGGCTGTGGGGTCCACTTGAATAAGGTAATCCTGGTGAAAACGAATAACGATGAGGACTGACTGCATCATATCCTGACTTTACTATTTATTCTGACCACTAGAAGAGTAAGGGCAAGCACTGGCTTACCTTGAAGATCTTAGCTATAAGAGAGTCAAGAGAGGCCCAGTCAGTCCTCGCACTGACCAGCACTGAGCCCAGAAAGTACTCCTGCTGCTGCTTACCATCCTAGAGAGACAAGGAAAAGATGCACAATCTTCCTGCTGTTCTGTGCAAAGCTGCTGACATTATTGGATATTGTGGCTATTAATGGTGTTTACCTCTGTTTGATCTCCAGTGGAAACCAGCACTCGTGCACACACCTCATCCAGCTGGGAAGACACACTTAACATGTCAGCTGGAGATGTATCTGCAAGCGTGAAGGAAAAATTGGATGACAGGTGTATATACAGATGGAACCTTTCGCGTATGTATGATGTGAAAAACAGTTGACATCCCACCTGGATCTTTGCAATCACTCAGGCTGAGACTGAAGGACTTGGCGAGGGACATACTCATCGGCTGCTTCAGCGATGGCCCAAGGAGGGAGGACAGGCCTGAAGGCTGGGAAGTGGAGGAGGTGGGACCGGAGGCATGGAGATGGAGCTGACTTCCTGTTTTCAAGTGGTCATTCTCAACCTTTAGGTTCTCCACCGTTGACTAGGATAAGCAAGTGGAAAAATATTTAGATTCAGTGAGCCTCACTAGCATACTTTCCTGAACATGGACAGAAAACGTACCTGCATATGATTCATGGCTTCTTGGAGCTGCTCCAGGTGATGTGCAGAGCTTAATGCCTCCAGCCTTATATCTGTCAGCTCTCTCTCTTTCAGCCAGAGTTCAGAGCGCAGCTCTGACACCGCCGTTTCCTCGTGTTCTCCCTCTTCCGTACTCTCCATTAACCTGGAGGGTAGGAGGTGCACTAATGAGAGTCGGACACCAATAAAAGCTAAACTGTCCAACTCTCAGGGTTGGAGCAAGGTGTTTTTGTACTCACACAGAGGTGGCAGAGGCTGAGGTTTTGAGGGACAAGGACAGGTTTTCTCCTCCTTCTCCACCCTCATGAGGCATCTTTGGAGAGTTCGGAGCTGACGAGTCTGGGGTGGCAATTTCCTCAATGTCTGAGTACGTTTTGGAGCCTTTCTTAATGCTGAATGCCTTGTTGAAGGAGCTCCTCAGCTACAGAGTGGAAGGAGGAACAGACTGTTAAAACAAATGTTTGCCCCATTGCTATATTTTACTGGGAGAGATCTAAAAAGAACAGGGCGTTAGGACTGATAATTTGATACATGCTACAGTAAATATTAAAGAAATAGTTTGACATCTTGAGAAACGGTTTTTGCTTTCTGGCTATGAGTGAGATGAGAAGATTTATACCTCTCACATCTATCTGGTATATATTAAAGATTATATAATATTGTGTTTGAAATAATCAAATCAGGGGTGCTGGTAAGCTAATTTTATTTACCTTCAAACTGAAACAGGCTAGCTATTTAGCCATGTTTTTAGTTTTTACGGGATAGAAACAGATTAACAAGTAGGTTCAAATTTATTGGACAGCCATAAGAAAGAAAGCAAATAAGCACATTTCCCAAAGCGACAAACTTTACGCTTACAGTTATTTTCTGTAAACAGGTCAAAGGTCGAGGGATGTTTTTTGCAGATTTAGGACTCAGCGCCAGCATCAGTCAGAGTTATTCAATAAGGACGCGCAAAATTTTACTGAGGGACAAAATGAACATGGCATAAATGATGAGGAATATAACTGAAAACAGGATTTAGTAACTTTTGACAAACATTATATCTGCTAATTGCCACTCTAACTGAGTTACAGCCACCCATTTGTATTTAATATTCACAGCGCAAGCAGCAAAACAGGAGTCGAAGATGTCAATCAGCAGAGATGGAGGGTATTTGAGGACTGCATGGCAGTTACAGCTGGTCGATCATGCTGTATGACAGACCATTACTTTTTAAGGACACATGGACTACACTCACCTCAAAGACCTAAAACAGAAATTTCATACAACACAGAGGAAGGACAGATGGGTCATAATTGCTATTATCTGCTTCATGCTGCTATTTCGCTGTCACTGCAGAGAATGAGGTGATGCCAGACAAACGGGTTGTGAGAGTCAAATATTGCCTTATATGCAGGTTGCATTCTTACCCAGCTCTTTTTCTTCTTCTTCTTGGCGTCCTGGTCCTTCAAGCTGCCCATGCTCGACATACTGGTCAGACTGTTGAGACTAGAGATGCTCTCACATGAGTTCTGGCGTTGGATTCGCAGGTCTGGTAAACAGGGCAAACCAATATCAAAGAAGAGAAAACTTGCAGAGACACATGCAGAGGGACAGAGGAAAAACAGAAGGATTGTCTGGTTAATCTCCAAACTTCTCATGCTACCTGGGTTGTTTAAGGCTCCCTGTATTACAGCCTGGGCTTCTTCATTCTTGGACTTGAGACCCTCGATGGTCTCCCTAAGTTCCATCAGCTCCGAGTCCTACAAACATTTATTACATGTTCAGGATCAGCCTGAACCACTTCTCGTTTACATTATACAGTTAATGACGTCATTTAGGACAGGGCAGCTCAGATAATTCTAAAGAGATAAATGCAACCGACCCTCTAATTATTTTTCAAAGAAATAAATAGTTCATAAGCATTTCACACAAAATTTATATCCATTGTTATCTCATGTTTATCTGCTATATTTCTTTATCTTTTATCTAATTAAACCTTACATTTCATCTTAACATTTATTTATAATTAGCAGTACTTTATTGTCTTCCATTTAAGAAAAAAAATCTTGAGTAAAATAGCTGAATCAAAACAAACATAACAATAAAAGGACATTAAATACAAACACACAGATAAACATTAGCCTGAGATAAACTTATTCAGTAAATAATTAATATTGCATTGTCATGGAATCTTGCTTACTTAGTATTTCACAACATATTGTAAATATGAATACGCACTAGAAATGTGTTCTAACAAATTAATAATGAGTTGGAATGATAAGGCTATATAATTCTTGATATGATGATTTAAAAAAAAACAAAACTGCCCCTTTTATGTAAAAAAACCCCAAACCCTAATGTCTTTCCATATAGTTAGGGAGTAGTAATATTTTGTGATGTTTTAGTCACACGCTACAATTCAAGCCCACAGTATGAGTCGATAAACTTCGCCGGATTGATCCTCATCACAATATTCACAGTTCAAAAGGACAAAGAGTGGAGAACAACAGACATTCTCCGTGCTGCTATAAGCCAATCTCGGTCTGATCTAAACAGAGCTGCCTGGCCCATCTCGTCAAGGTTAAAGAGCCTGCGCTCCAGGCTGAGCTGCACAGGTCAGCGCGCTGGCACAAAGAACAAAGAGTTTTTTTTCTTTTGGAGCC
>KV751391.1:497931-534497 GCA_001698575.1 Mola mola
GAAGCACTAAGAGAGACTCCTCACATTTATAGACGCACACTGAGCACTGCCTCGGGCACCGATCAATTCACTCACACAAAAGCTGAAGAATGCAGGAATGTGATGGTTGACATGGGGGCATGTGCAAGCAGTTTGCACGTATCGTTTAGCCTGAACTTTTTTTTTTTTTTTTTTCCCATTTTCTTCTCAAAGTGTTACCTCTCTGGTGGGGAAGGAACCTGAGCTTGTGTGAGAGGTTGAGAGATACCGGCTAGATATAGTCGGCCTAACTTCAACGCACAGTCCGGGTCCTGGAACCAGTCTTCTTGAGAGGGGTTGGGCTTTTTTCTATGCTGGAGTTGTCCCAGGTGAGAGGCGGAGAGCAGGTGTGGGCTTATTAATAGCTCCCCAGTTCTCAGCCAATGTGTTGGAGTTTACCCCCGTGGACGAAAGGGTTGCTTCCCTGCTCCTTCGGGTTGGGGAACGGGACCTGACTGTGGTTTGCGCCTATGCGCCAAATAGCAGTTCAGAGTACCCACCCTTTTTGAAGTCCTTGGAAAAGGTGCTGGAGAGTGCCCCTACTGGGGACTCCATCGTCCTACTGGGAGACTTCAACGCTCATGTGGGCAATGACAGCGACACCTGGAGGGGTGTGATTGGGAGGAACGGCCTGCCCGATCTGAACCCGAGTGGTGTTCAGTTATTGGATTTCTGTGCTAGTCACACTTTGCCCATAACTAACACCATGTTCAGGCATATGAGTGTCCATAAGTGCACTTGGCACCAGGACACCCTAGGTCGACAGTCAATGATTGACTTTGTAGTCGTATCATCTGATCTACGACCGTATGTGCTGGACACTCGGGTAAAGAGAGGAGCAGAGCTGTCAACTGATCACCACCTGGTGGTGAGTTGGATCAGGTGGCGGGGGAGGAAGCCGGACAGACCAGGTAGGCCCAAGCGAATAGTGAGGGTCTGCTGGGAACGTCTGGCTGAGGAGCCTGTGAAAATGGTCTTCAACTCCCACCTCGGGAGGAGCTTCAATCACATCCCGGATGTAGTGGGGAGCACGGAATCTGAGTGGGCCATGTTCCGCGCTGCCATTGTCGAAGCGGCTGCTCGAAGCTGTGGTAGCAAGGTCACTGGTCACGGCGGTAAGCCCAGGACCCGCTGGTGGACACCAGAGGTGAAAGGGGCCGTCAAGCTGAAGAAAGAGACTTACAAGGCATGGCTGGCTAGTTGGCCTCCCAAGGCAGCAGACAGCTACCGGCAGGCCAAGCGGTCACTGAGACAAAAACCCAGGTGTGGGAGGAGTTTGGTGAGGCCATGGAACAGGACTTCCAGTCGGCGCCAAAGAAATTCTGACAAACTGTTCGGCGGCTCATGAGGGGAAAGCAGAACCCCGTCCACACGGTCTTCAGTGTGGGAGGGGAGTTGCTAACCTCAACTGAGTCTATAGTTCGGCGGTGGAAGGAGTACTTCGACGATCTCCTCAATCCCACCAGCACGCATTCAGAGGAGGAGGCAAAGCCGGAGGACTTTGGGCTGGACTCTCTCATCACTGGGGTCGAGGTCGCTGAGGCTGTCAAATAACTCCGCAGCGGCAGCGCCCCGGGGGTGGATGAGATTCGTCCCAAGCTCCTCAAGGCTCTGGATGTTGTAGAGCTGTCATGGTTGACACGCCTCTGCAACATTGCGTGGACATCGGGGACTGTGCCTTTGGAGTGGCAGACAGGTGTGGTTGTCCCCCTTTTCAAGAAGGGGGACCAGAGGGTGTGTTCCAACTACCGGGGAATCACACTCCTCAGCCTCCCTGGGAAGGTCTACTCCAGGGGGCTGGAGAGGAGAGTGCGGCTGCTAGTTGAACCTCGGATTCAAGAGGAGCAATGTGGTTTTCATCCTGGCCCATGTGTTTTGTGGATCTGGAGAAGGCTTATGACCGTGTCCCCCAAGGTATCCTGTGGGGGGTGCTCCGGGAGTATGGGGTAGATGGCCTTTTGTTACGGGCTATTCAATCTCTGTATTGTCGGAGTCAGAGCTTGGTTCGCATTGCCGGCAGTAAGTCAGACCCGTTCCCAGTCAGGGTTGGTCTCCGCCAAGGCTGTCCTTTGTCACCGGTTCTGTTCATAATTTTTATGGACAGAATTTCTAGGCGCAGCCAAGCGGCGGAGGGAGTCGGGTTCGGTGGCCTCCGGATTCCGTCTCTGCTATTTGCAGATGACGTGGTCCTGTTGGCCTCATCGAACAGTGACCTCCAGCTCTCACTGGGATGGTTTGCAGCTGAGTGTCAAGCGGCGGGGATGAGAATCAGCGCCTCTAAATCTGAGGCCATGGTTCTTAGCCGGAAAAGGGTGGATTGCCCACTCTGGGTCGGGGGAGAGTCGCTTCCCCAAGTGGAGGAGTTCAAGTATCTCGGGGTCTTGTTCATGAGTGAGGGGAAAATGGAGCGGGAGATTGACAGACGGATTGGAGCAGCGTCGGCAGTGATGCGGACGCTGAAGCGGTCCGTTGTGGTGAAGAGGGAGCTGAGCCAGAAGGCAAAGGTTTCAATTTACAGGTCAATCTACGTCCCAACTCTCACCTATGGTCATGAGCTCTGGGTAGTGACCGAAAGAATGAGATCGAGAATATAAGCGGCCGAAATGAGCTTCCTTCGCAGGGTGGCTGGGCTCAGCCTGAGAGATAGGGTGAGGAGCTCGGACATCCAGGAGAGGCTCAGAGTAGAGCTGCTGCTCCTCCGCGTTGAGAGGAGCCAGTTGAGGTGGTTCGGGCATCTGGTCAGGATGCCTCCAGGACGTCTCCCTGGGGAGGTGTTTCTGGGATGCCCATTACGCGGAGGAGACCCCGGGGAAAACCAAGGACACGCTGGAGATTATATCTCTCGGCAGGCTTGGGAACGCCTTGGTGTCCCGCCGGGGGAGTTGGTGGAAGTGGCCAGGGAGAGGAGCGTCTGGATCTCCCTGCTCAGGCTGTTGCCCCCGCGACCCGGACCCGGATAAGCGGCAGAAAACGAAAATGAAATGAAACGAAGTAAGTCACCCTGTGGGGCTGCAGGCTGGACCTCTACCCTACATTCAGCTCCCTGCCGCAGGCTGCGATCAAAGTGATTTCAGTCAGCGTTAGCACAACGCTGCCTCTGCGTTATTCAGGTTTGTGTGTGTTTGTGTTTCAAAGTGTGGCTGCAATGTTACCTTCTGTTCATGGCTTGCTGACAAACTCTGCAGTCGAGATGTCATCAGTGCCAAACTTTGCTCGAAGGCGGCCACCAGATTTGCCTGTTTGAAAAAAGTTAGAATATTATATTTTCCCCACATTTGTCCAGAAACGAAATCATCAAGATTTTAATTACTGGTTTTGACAGGCCTAATTTCGATGTAGGTACAGGCAGAATAATAAAACTAGAATATGACAGATATACAGCAGCAGATTCAAACATTTCTTCTGCCGCTTAATCCCTCATATAAGGTGCTAAAACACTGAATGCCACACAAAGGCTGAATGGGATGTCTCCTGTGGAAAATCCCCTGCCTCCCAAATCTCTCTCTCTCTCTCTCTCTCTCTCTCTCCTTCTCTCACACACACACACATTCTCGCCATCCTAAACTCAAAAATACTTGTTTCATTCCAGTAATATTTTCAGTTTTTATTTCCAAAAGACGAAGAGTTTGAAAAAAGTTTTTGGGTGGTGGTACAAATAAACAAAGACACAGGGCAAAGACACAAATACTAAAGAAGGCAGAAGCAGAAGTTTCCTGACTTTGGTTAATATGGTCTCTGTAGGTCATTTTTCTGCTTATTATCACACACACACACACACACACACACAGACACACACACACATACACTTCATCTCTGCAAAAAGTCATAATTATATTTCCCTTGACAGCATACTGTATGTATTAATACAGTAAAATATAACTTAGTAATGAATCCTGCATCATCATTAAGATATGTGTATTTGTTTTGCTTATTGAGCAGCAAGATGCACATACACTCACACAGACACATACAAACAGAAAAATCTGATTGATGTGTGCTGCATGAAGCATAACTGTGCTGTACTGCTCCCCTCGGACCAATAGAAATGCTGACAGGGTAGAAACAATCTTGTGCAGAAAGAAAGGGCATTGCACCTCTATTTGAGTCTGAGTGTGTGCGTTTTGGGGAGAAGTTCAGCGGGAGGTTAACATTATTCAGGATTATCACATGGATAAGAAATATTCTGAGACTGCACAGAAAAGATTTATGAGTGAAAAGCCACTAGTCAGATTTCTACAGAAGCTGAAGGAAGGAAGAGAAGCTGGCCAAACCCAGTTTTTTGTTTATTTGGGTTTTTTTGCCACTGTCAAACAATCGCCAGACCAATGCCAACAACTAGCATTAGTCTGTCACTCATAATTGTGTTGCATATGGCACAGAATAATATTTTTTTCTCCCTAAATGATTAGCAATAGCAGCAGGACTAGTTATGTGGGACTTAGAATAATCCAAATAAAGGAAAATTTCACCTAGTATGATATAGCTCAATGATGTATTTTTAATTTCTACAATGAAGGATAGAGATTCACATTCACAGGTAATACTGTACCTTTCAGAACGATAAATTACTTGTTTTGTTTTGTAAAAGACAACAGCATAATTCCATCAATAAACTAGTACACTTACACAAGGACTAAGGAATCTTAATGTACTGTACAATTCTTTTGTTTTTACACTAAGTGGTAACAAACAAAAGAAATCATGGCTAGGGTTTGCCAAAGATGGCACATTAGGTATTTTCTCTTACTTAATTTTTAAGGACATTTTCAAACTTGAACTTTTAATGAACTCCTTCAAGAGATAAGACTCTTGAAAAACAAAAATAAAGGGTATGATAGCAGAGAAAAAGTGCATACGTTTGCTGTCAGCTGTGTTGTCAGGCTAGAAACCTTATCCTGGGATGACTCGAGCTCCCTCCTCAGCTTACGGATTTGCTGCGTGGAAAAACAGATATGTTACACGTTAATAAAGTTACTAAAGCTAGGAACATCTGACACAGATCTGGTTTATCTAGTGAATGACGGACTTGTCACTGTTGTCCCACAAGAGAACAGGGATGAAAGGGACGGATGAAACGACAGGAGGATAGAGCAGGAGTGAATATAGTTACCTCTCCTTGAATCTTTTCCTCAGCCTTTGATAGCAGGAGGAATAAAAGTCAAGATGTTAAATGAGACAAAAGGAGAAGGGACTAATAATATATTGGACAGACCAAGGGAGGAAGGTTCTGGTGCATACTGTCCTAAGAGTGAATTAAGAGATAAGCATCCACACACCCTTAGACATAAACACACCCAACGCCCTAAAATATACTGAGCTGCAACTAGCCTGAATGTCGCTTGCACTTACCGAGGAGTAGTTTGACGAAGCGTTGGATGCCAGGGAGAGTACAGACCCATGAACTGAAATCACAAAATTAAGAGTGATCAAATTAACAAATAAGGAGCTCAGCTGAAAATAGAGTTGCAACCAGTAAACATCATCCCAGACTCACCCTCATCGGGCTCCTTGTCCCTGAAGGAGCCGGAGCGAACCATTCCCATGCTGCGAGGGCGTTCAGCCAGTGACAGTGTGCTGCCCAGCGGAGACGCTCCATACAGCTCCAGAGAGGTATCATGTGTTGGGATGCTGTTGGAACGAGTCATCCTTGGAGGTGCACCAACTGGGCTGGGTACTAGCAAGAAACCAGAGGGGTTGAATGAATGTCATCAATGTTATACACAAGTTTAAACATATTGTAGCACAAATTTAACCTGTCTCAATGCATTGCTACTCACCCATACTTATCTTAGAGGTGCGAGGCAGGGAAGTGGGCGAGGACAGCAGTGGAAGAGTAAGTGAGTCGGTCATACTCAGAATGGCATGAGAGTGTCTCCTCTCTCCTTTCTCCTTCACCTCCTCCTCAGCCTGGGACGCACCATTGAAACTACACAACAACACAGACATAAGATAATTTATGTAAAGCCTGGTGAAAAAGTCTGTGGATATCACGTCGGATACTAGACTCACATTTTTTATCAAGAAAAAAAGAGAAAAAGTAGCAAAATGCATTTGGATAACATGTACTTTATGTTGGAGTAAATATTTATAATTCATATAACAACTATAATGGCTCCTATGATACACAAATAACAACCATTTATTACTGTCACTTATTTTACTTTCACTACTGTCAATAGCACCTCGAAGTTCTCCTAAAAAGCTCAAAAAAATCCTTAATATCTGCTTATACTTGGATTTTTTTGGTTTATAAACCATCTATTAAATATCGCCGCTCTCAAAGTAAGTACAAATATCTTTCAGTGTGTGGAAAGACAAACAAAATACAATTAGATCAGATTTTTGGAATACTGACAGGAAAATTGAGGATTAACACAATACCATTTACTTAGGATTTTATCAATGGGATCTTTGCATGAGTGCAGTTAAAGGACTGTGGCTAAATTGTGCCAATCTGGTGATTAAGAGTGTCTGTGTGGCTGTGTCTGTGTCCACTTACCTTAAACCTTTCTTTGGCAGCGTGTTTCTGTCTCTCTGAGAACTGTGGAGATTAAACAATGTCATTATTTAAGCACTGTTGCAGGGAGTTATTAATCTTTCAAGAACAGACAGTAAGCACAAAAGGGCTCAGCAAGACTGGCACATGGCTGGTAGCAATCAACATTTACAACTTCACCCACTGAGGCTGGCACAACACTGATAATAGGCCTGTGGTAATATTAGCCTAGAAACTTCTCAGTGGTTGTGTGTGTTTGTGCGTGCATGTGGTCTCCTTTAATTGTTATTTCATTAATTATTTAAATATACTTTTTCATAATATTCATTTAAAATTTTAAACATCATATATCTTACAAAATCACTTGGTATACAATATCTTGAGCTTTGTGAGTACAGTAGTGGTAATAGACTCTTGCTGTCTGATTTAATCACAGATTAATATGTAGCAAAAGCAATTCCAGTTATATCCACACAGGTTTAGTTTTGGCTTCCTCTCCCGAAGTGTTGTAATTACACATATGATATGTGACTGAGGAATTTTTAACCTGAAACAACCACAATCTTCTTTACCAATCTCTGTTTTCATTTCATTATGATCTTGTCTTTGTGGATGTGTTTTCATAAATTTCACTGCTGCTGTCAAAAATGGCAGCACTTTGCCATCAAATGCCAACAGAATAAATTTCCACCTCCCTATTCTATAAGGGAAGGGGAATGTACGACTGTAGTGGGGACCAAAGTGAATAAGATATCAAAACCATTCTCTGAATGCTGAATAATATTGGTGCAGCTCCTGGGATGACCAATAGTGGGTGCTACATATCAGTATTTAAAAATAAGAGGCGTGTGATGTGATTTCTTTTTTAATTAATATGCAAACTTAGGGATTGTTTTCAGCAGAGCTAAAACTCACCTGTTTGTGAGAGACAATGAGACTTTAGTTCCAGCGTTCCAGCTGGTAGGAGGGCCTCTTTCCTCTTGTCTATCTCGGGACTCGATGGTGGTGTAACCTCTCACCAAATTCTCCCCCTCTCTCTCCTGTGGCTCTTGGGCCAGACTCATCTGGAGCGGCAGTGACTCCATGCTGCGATGCAGCCCAGAAAGACGCGGGTGGAGCAGAGGAGAGGTGTTCCCCCCTCTACTCCCCTCAACTCCGAGAGAGGAGACCTGCCTGGGCCCCAACCCGGTTCCAGAGCTGGGGAAACAGGCCAAAGAGTTCACATTGAGTAATGGGGCAGGGCTGGGGGTCAGGCAGGGGCCAGTGCAGCTGACAGCTAAGCTGGTCAGGTCCTGGAGTTTAGAGTAGGGAGGAATCTTGGGTGGCAGGGAGTCATGAACCCCCATATCTAGGCTGTTTGAGTTCAATTTGTCAAGTTGGGCCATGGATGGAGGTTTAGCCAGGCTGCGTACCCCAGATAACCTAAAGGTAAAGATGCACAATGGTTAGGAAAATCCAGATCTTAATGGTATATCTGTGTTGCACAATGTATGTTTTAGTGGTAGTATATGAACCACTGTACCTGTGTGTGTTGGGTGAGGGCAGATCCATACTCTTGCCACTGCTGGGAGGTCTTAGACCCTGCAGCTTCCCACCGCTCTCTGAGGGCGTCTGAGCTGGGCTGCCCTTCAGAGACCCACCACCACACTCAGAGTCCGACACGACAGCTTTAGCTTTGGCCCTTTCTTTCTCTTTCTCTCTGTCCGTCTGATTGACAGGACTGGGACTTGGGATGCCACGACCCATTGTCTTACTCAGCCCTGACCCAGGAACTATTCCTGAGGCAGACTCTTTGAGCTTCAAACCACTCTGTGGCACTGTGGTGGAGGGTTTCATCAACCCTGAACCTGTATCCATGGTAGTGCTCATTGGGCGAGCCGAGCTTGGCCGAGTTAGAGTCAAGGTACTTGTCTTTGCTGGGCGAGGCAGAGAGCGGTACTGGAGAGATGTCCTGGCAGTCGGAGATAGAAAACCAGTCTGCTCACTGTTTGAAACATCTAGACTTGTCTTTCGTCCTGCCCCACCGCCAGCCCCTGGTTTGACAGGAATACCTGACGTTTTTGGAGTCTTCCCCACAGAGCCGCAAGGTATGCCACTGCTACCTGTGCTCACCATGGTGGGTGTACTGATGTTTGTGCCATTGCTGGTAGCGTGCATGTTGGGCTTTTTGAAGCCAAAGTTACCGCCAGTCGATGGCCTGACGAGGCCTGATGGAGGTTTGCGTTGCTCACCAGCACCAGTGCTGTTTTTGTGGTCTTTGCCAGCATCAGAGGAGGAGCGCTGAAGGCTAGAGGTCTTCACTGCTAATCGAGACTTATCCATTGGCTTCCCATCAGACTTCACTGTCCCTAGAGAGTTGGCGGAGGAGAAAGGGAAAAGATCACTGATGAGTTGCTTGAATAGTGTAAAGGCTGAACAGTCCCTGTGGTGAGTGAGACTTAACCAAGCCATTTTAGGAAACAATATCTTATCTGAACACCTACATGGTCTGACTTTCTGCTGATAAAAACAAATCCCTGTCTGAGCAGACAGTGTGTAGAACAGACCCTCAGCCTGCTTCAATCTCTCTCTCACACACACACACACACACACACACACACACTCACACACACAAACACACACACGCAGACATGCACTCACATACACATTCACATACACAAACTGTTATCACGGAGTTACTCCTGTTTTCCATCCTGATGAACTAAAACGATTTTCTCTGGTTTTCCAGTAAGTCCACGTCTGCATGTCACAGCTGCAGAGAGCAAATTTTAACATGTGCACCGTGGCAGTGGAAAACTGGTGTCCAGATTAACGAAGCAGGCCTCTGGGCACAAAACAGCATGAAACACCTAGTGAAACCAGATTTCTCCACTCTTCAAGTCTCTTTGGGGAGAGAGAGGGCAGGAGAGAAAACGTGCTGGAATTAAGTCTGATGGGAAACTGTGATTTTGTCCCCATCTGTGCATTTCCGAGTTGGCAAAATAGGTGAACCCTTTTGGAAGTTATTACGAGAGCAGTCCATTAGAGACGTGTGCTCTTGTGTGTGCCACCCACACAAGTGAAAGTCCACACTACACCAAGCTCTTAATTTTTATCTAATGGGAATTGTTATGGGAGGTTTATATACAAGGCATTAACATTCAAAGAACTGCTGTTGAATAAGGCCCACCGGCGTGCTGCCCTGGGACATCTGGAGTCACTTAAGGGTATTTATAAACCCTCAAAAGACACACACACACACACACACACACACACACACAGACACACATATAGGGCCAGACATATATACCAAACACACAATTCTCAGTAACTGGGTTTTATAAGAATGTGACACTGACAACATAAAACATTTAGACTCCCTTTGTCAATGTAAAACTTGAGTTTGGATGTCAACTTCTAAACTCTAATTAATCGTATAACCACAATGAGTGTGCTCCAAGAGCATGTGAAGCTGCAGAAACACGACCTGGCAATAAGAAGCAAAACACGCTGGTTTACATATTAATTCTGACCTCAATGAATGCTTTATTGACACAGGCTTGGAGACAGCGGAGCTACAGCTTAACACGGCGGGCACGTGTAGAAAGTAAAGGGAATCACTACATGTCGCGACGCATTAAGTCTGAATGTCTGAAGGGATGAAGATCTGAACATATACACTCAGACAGAGAAATCCACTCACAGCACTCCCAACCCTGGATGTTGGTGGAAAATGATTTATTTGTATTCTCCTTCCTAAAGTCGATGGGAGAGCAGTGGAAAGAGGACAGTTTGGACACTAGCTCAATTTTCTTTTGATAACTCCTGGGCGCTGTCAGTATGACACCAACTCTAGCCACAGCAAATCATCCCATCTGTGTGTGCTCATATTTTTAGTAACTAATATACAGCCTAAATGTTTATTTTGCATATCTGCGAGTATTGTAAACATTTGTTGTAGACAGGTGACTAAATGAATCGTTATGTCTGGGTGACAGATATGACAGTCAACATTCACTCAGAGGTGACTTTGACTTCCAAACTAGGGAAAAAATTTAGCAGGTTTGCAGTGCGCATGCAGAAAGAAAGTGATAATAGCCAGTAAATGAAATTATTATCCTTATGAAATCAGTTTGATGTTTAACTGTACCATTAATGGATGCTATTACGCCAGAGATTTTTTTTGTTCTAAGGATCCTACATGTTGTAAACATGCAGATAAATAAACATTAAAAAAATTCAAACACATGCGTACACAAGCACATACTCAGAGACTTGCCAAACATCTGCAAAGGACCACTCTAAAGCATTAGCAGCATATATGTCTCTACGTAATGATCCCCATAAGAATGAAATCATGAAGTAATGATCTTCAACATCAAGCCTTTCACACTTTGCTTTCACTTGACTTCATCAACCAATTAATCATCCTCAAACCCCAACTTTGAGCAGGTTTGTTAGCGGATTCCTGCGGTTCACATCGATATCAGCAGCAGCCTGCAAAGCAGATCACAGGCCAGTTCATCACACTTCTTTGGTGTATCCGTCATTTCACCAGCTGGCAATGCAACAAACAGTACTGTCCCGCAGAAAGAGGACTGTTTCACAGACACTACCCAATCCAGACTGAAATACAACACATCAACAATTATCCTGTTGTTTTAATTCTCTATACGTATGTGCATGTGTGTATATGAGTGTGAGTGTGTGCTTACATAAACAGCACACAGATGGTGTGCTTAAAAGGCAGCTGCACAGTCACCACTATTGTGCTCTCTGTGTGTGTTAGTGAGAGTGTGTGTGCATGTTAAGTGTGATTGGTGGGATGATGCACAGGCGGTAAACATAGACACACACATACAGTCTAGTCCAGTTGTTTTTTTGTACAAGGGTTTTATTTAAATGCTATAAATTATTTCCACTCAACACAAAAATAAAACATAGGAAAGGTTGGACTAATAGAAAAGAGAGGAAAAAAAAATACTGGTCAGTGTGTGTGTGTGTGTGGTTGGCTGGCAGGAAGGGAGTGGGTGTTGATGGGCGTTTGATACATGGCACCACTTTCTAAAAGCCCAAAGGGTGGGCTGCAGCTGTGGATGAATGTGTGGGACAAAGACAGTGTGTGTCTGTGAGTGTGTGAGACTGCCAGAAAGAAGGGAATATTCAAAGACAGGCACCGAATGTGTCGGCCTGCACTGATTATGTAACCATTTCAAGGTTTAGTTATATATATTACACTGCACTGTACTTGTGTTTCTCCACTCACCTGCGACTTTCAGCCCGCTCTGAGAGGTGTGTGTAATGGGGGAGGTGACTCCCACAGGTGGGGTTCTTCCTTTCTTCAACACATTTCCCTGACCAAGGGTCTGGGGTTTCTTCAGTTCGCCCTTCCCTGCTTCCAGGCCCTCCGCGTGCGTCCGTGTCTTTTTCCATTTATTGGCTGATTCGGACTTGAGACTTCCTGTGTCGTAGATACCGCTGCCCTGGCTCTTGCGGCTGGGTTTGGTATCGTCACTGTCCCAGGACAGACCACTCTCCACCAGAGATCTCTTCTCCGCATCCGTGCGCATCTAGAAAGAGAAATTCAGACACATGCTTAGAGAGACTGTATCACGAAAATCTTTAAGAAATCTGTGGGTATAATTTGTTGTGCTCAACATGCAGGAAATAATTATTTGTATGTGTCTGCTGGGTTGTTTGCTTTGAAGGGTTAGGTTTCCAACCCGTGTTTAGCCAAAAAAGGACAGGAAAACTGAGCACAAGCAGCAATAAAATACTCAAAAGGAATGAGGTAGAAACCAAAGCCAGTAAGGTTTGTTTAACACTAAGCTAATCAAAATTTGAAAAAGAGCTAAGGATGAAAACATAATGAAATTTGTGTGTCAAACTACAATTTAGTCACATTTTCACATGAAGAAAATGCTTAAGTAAAGGCAATTTGTGTGATTCTATTATTAAAAAAAAAAAACAAGCAAAAACAATTTTTTTTCATGTTGAATCAGTCATATTCTGACATCTCTTCACAAAAACCAGTGGCACTGTGATAAATGAACCAACAAAACAGGTCATTCAATTATTGATGCAAAATGTGAAATGAATGTTCATCCCTGGTCACGTAGAAAAAGGCATTTGATGAGGTGAGTGGACTCATAGAGCTTCAAACTCTGCTTCATCTCAGTGTCCTCTGAGCAGGAAAAAAACACTTCTAAATAAATCAGTCATCCCCAAAAAAACACAGTCACTGATGTCTCATCTGTACACTACTAATAATTGGAGCGTCACACGCAACTGGGTGTACATAGGTAATATACATTGCCTAAATATGGTCAAATAAAGAAATCAAAATGTGAAACTGCTTAGTTGTTACTAAGTTAAGGTCTTTTGTGTGTGCGTGTGTCTATGTGTGTGTGTGGTGACTAACACATGAAACACACAATCCCTGTCTAAGTGTGTGTGTTTCTGGGAGTCTACATGAGGAAAGATAAGTTTCACAGAGGTAAATTACTCTCTGTAGGAGGCCAAGTGTTCCACAATGCATCAGGAGGTGTGTGATTGTGAGGACCTGGATGTGTGTGTGCCTGTTCAGGACATTGCACCCAGGGCGTCTCATGAGGACTCATATGCTGAATTCCTTTTTTATTAAAACCAATAGACCCCACGGGCAGGGTCACATCACATGAGGCAGTGGTATGAGTGTGTGCGTGTACATTTGCGTGTGTTGTTTGACCAGACCTTGTTGATAAAATGTTGTCATTTCCTCAGACACTTTCCCTGATTATTGAAACGAGGGGTAGTGAGATACACATCTGTCCATATAGTCGTGGCAAAACACGGTGAGCACTGACATACACACACAATGTATACAAAGTGTCGAGAAAACAACGCAGTTTAACATGGTCTGCCTCCAGGTGGAAATAAGGGATATCTAGGTTTGTGTACCACCCACATGCACCATTGTCTAGCTTTGATTCTCTCTCCCTCGTTCATGTCTTTATTGCCGCCCCTTTTCTTTATGACACTTCTCATCCTGGTTAGGTCTGTTATATAACCTGACAGAGATGAAATGTTGATTTAAAGTCCGACTGGCTTTTAAGGAAATTAAAAATACCTGGAGCAAAAAAGGAAAGAGGTGAAATGATAGGAGAACCTGGTGATATAGAGGAGAAAACAGACAAAGACAGGGATTCAGGACAGGATAAAGAAAAACATCAGCTGAGCATGGACAGAAAATGAATGAGACAATGTAGGGTGCATGATGATGGTGATGGTTGGTTGCCATAGTAATGATGCCACGGGGGGTAATGGTTGCTATGACTACAGCAACAAGGCGTGGACGGAAGGGAGGGGCCCTGGTTCTTGCAGCTCACTGATCAGGGTGTGTGACTACAGATGTCCCTGTGTGTTTGTGTGTGCAGATGGCCACGTTGTAGTTGTGCCCCTCAGTAAAGGGGAAATGAAGACAAAGACCTATACTCTCAGCATCACATGTGCTCGAGGTGCCATGGTAATAATGTATCTAAAATCCCACTACAATAGTCACATAAACCACAATGCGGAGGTGTGACCTACATCAGACACTCCGGGACGGACACGCACACACATACACGTACTGGAAACCCTACATTTACAGACGGATCTTAAAGAACGTCAAACAGAGCTGCAAAGAGATTTTAGAATCCCCGAGGTCACAAGTCTCAAAGGCTCCATCCTCATGCTTTAATGTATTGTGAAGTTGTCTGGGCAGTAGTTCCTAACTCCAGTCAGTCAGACTTACTATAAATTAAACTAAGCCAAAACTACAGGCTCTGGATCAGATTAATTATATGGGCAAAATCCCTGCTTCAATCAACATAAAGCGGCACTAATCTAGGTAAAATTAAAGTCTAACACGTCAAAACAGTGATTACATGGCATGCGTATTAAATTTGTGGAATAGTAAAACAATTATCATTATTTCTACTAACTGTTTTGGTGGACTAGTGTAGATAAATGACTCCACTAATCCACAATGTTTGTAGTTACACTAGTTGATTATTTCACATATTTCTATTAAAAAAATCCCCAAATAAACCTGATTGGCTCTTAATATGGCACCATCAAAAGGCAACCTCGTGGACTCTTGTGTCCAGTTTGCAGCATGTGTGTTTTGGAGCAAACAGTGATACCGGAAGACGTAAAAAATTATTATGGGTGTGTGCAGAAATCTTAATCAGTCTTTGTCTCTTAAGTCAGTGTCCTGTTGGTTGCTGTGTGAATGACACACAATTCAACACCTCATTAATACCTCACTGCAACCAACACACACTGCTAATCCATCTGTATCAAACAGCTGCGTGCATGTGCATATGCTCATGTGTGCTCCTGGTACTTACCACTATGGCCGAGTTCCTGCGGGAGCCGACGGGAGTGGTAGGGAGGGAGTTTAGAGTTGGACTCGTGTTGAACTCTTCAGAGCTCAGGTTGTCAGAGCCGTCACTCAAACCGCTGCTGATAGAACTGCTCTCGTCCCAACTAGAGGAGACAATGACAAATAAGAGGTGTCCGATAATGTTTATATATTAAATGAGTGATTCAAAGCTATACACGTGCACCTAACAAGCGAGTGTTAGCAGTAATAAGGAATAGCCTAAAGCTAATAATGAATAATTGAAATTGCTGTGTAAAAAAAAAAAAAACAGACAAAAAACATATTCCAGTATTTTCCACTTATATAGTTACGTTGGGTAACAGTTTAAATCAAGACACATTTTGAGCATGACAAGTGTTTTCAGTAAAGGAGTCCGAGTTCATCTGAGGGATACACTATAAAAATACTATGTTACACATCATCTATGAGCAAAAGTGTGTTTCATCCGTCTTACATCAGCTTATCTGTGTTGAAGTTTGGGGTGTTGTTGTACTGCAGTAATTCAATCACAGTGCTGCAGCTGTTTGGTGAACAAGTTTAGGGAAGTGTTTTGAGTAAGAGTTCCCTTAGAACTGGTAACCCTGAGTCTAAAGTCTACTGCAATCCAGTGTCCACCTTATTGAAGTGTCTTTGATCGAGATACTAAATCTTTTCAAACTCCAACCGTGTACAGAGGCTAATGCTCTTGTACCTCCCAGTTGTGCCAATTAATCAAATACATATCATATCATATCATATCATATCCTGCCGAGTTACACTAGCGGTTGGCTTACTTAGCTCCATGTCTTGTAGCTTGTTTTTTAATTAAATGTTCATAGAAAGAGATGGCCTCATTTAATGCTGCCTACTCTAACTTTCACGCTGCAAACACTTGGCAAGCGGAAATTTGGAGCACTCACGACATCCTCTTGGCCCTCACATGCAAAAATAGCACTTAAGAACATATACACAGACGCATCCACGACTGTAGGGTTAGGACATGAGGTTTGTCCACTCTTTTACCGTTTCCCAAACTGTTCTAACAAGAAAACTTGATTTCCTGGCGAAAATGTGTGTGGAAGCCACATACTCAAATAAAACTGCTGAAAGTATTTGTTGAATTGCAGAGATATGAAGAGCAAGGCCAGAAAGCTGAGCTACAATATAACAAGTTAGTTTCCTTCTTCAATGTCTTTTATGACATTAAAGACATCAGTTTCCAAAAAATTAGTGTTCTACAAAATAGTTTCCACTTTAATAGGTCGCAGAAAAAGCTAAATGTCCTTAAAGAGTTGAACATTAATAGTTAGCTTCTAAAGGAGCAAAAATGTAAAAAGGGCAACAGGGCGAAAAAAAGGGTGAAAAAAGTATTATACTAATAAATAGAAATAGGATAACAAAAGCATCACAGCCACACTAAATATCCTGACAAAAAAGGTTGGGAGTGTTTCTACTGTGGCTACCTCTGTACATTTGAAGTCTTTTATGTAGCATAAATGACATAAAGCCAAGGTTTTTATTAATATTGGATGCCTGCTCTAACAAGCATTTTTTTAAATATTTGAACAAATCAACTGTGGTGTGTAGACATTTGACCACTCTGTATGAATAACCAAGATGGGTAAACCTCAAGAACTTTTCTGGAATATATTTGGCATCTGACTCAACACAGAGACACATTGTAGGGATGGAAAAGGCACAAATGGGAGATGTGTTGGGTACGGGGGTATACATTCATATGTGCAGGTATATGTAAAATGGGTCACGATTCGGAAGTTAGGGGGTTGGGGTTTCTCTTGTATTAGTGTCAGTGGGTTAGACTGACACTGTACAACAAGTTAAGAGGGCGGGGCTTGCCGAATGAGGTCATGTCTACTGTCTAACAGGGGAGGACGGAGGGAGAGAAAGCGGTGTGGGCCTTCCAGTTGGGTGCTTGTATGGGTCACACTGTACCCTGGGGGACTTCATGGTGGGGATAAGAGGAAGGGGATGAAGGGAAAGCCCTCCCTGCCTTGCCTGAAGATATACAGACACAAAATGGGCAGATGAGATTTTATGTCCGAAGAGTCTGTCACGTCTCTGTGCCAGAGCAGGATTAAAGACCCATTTAAGATAAGGCCAGCAACATCCAGAGAGTCCACCTACACATTGTGTCTACATGTGACATGATAAAGTCACAAAATAAATAAATACACAAATTATGTTGGAAGATTCAACACCAAAAGCATTTAACCTCTTGTCATCTAATAACATAATTCACATTTTTATTTCAAATGAATTCTTAAGACCTACAAAAATACACCTTGAGGCTACAGAGTGAGTGAAATGAGTAAAGCTTTGGCAAAAAAATCATGAGGGACTATTAACGGGCAGATGACTTCACAGTTGGTTAAATGACAAAAATTAACAGTTTTAAGACTCTATTAGATATCTAAGAACTTTTTAAAAGTATTTTCACATAAAAGCTGATCTTATTCTAGACTTCTCTTTTCTCCCTTTTTCAAAAAATGCACAGGATGGATCTACTTGTCCACAATATTTACAGTATGCACATGTGCCTCGTTTCTTATTGAACAAACTCACTGCTGGGATATCAACTTCCTGTTGAAAGACACAGCTGTGTTTCACCGTCATTGCCTCTCTGAAGCAACACCTTTCTCTCCATATCCTGTTATTCACTGCACAGCTGTCCAGAGTCCCCTACAGCTTTTGTAAATGATAATACTTCTCTGATGAATAAATCAGCTCTGGTAGGAAACAGAACAAACAAAGTCGCTCATGGACTTGGTGTCATTCGGCAGCTGACTGATGTGAAAACAGGAGACCTCAGAGGAGAAAGCCGAGGTCGGGGGTCGGGGATCGGAGACCGTAGATATCAGTAAATGGGTTTAGGATTCAAAGCACTGATTTATCACAATAAAGAATACTAGAGAGACATAAAGTATTGTAATTTAAAAGAAATTCTGTGTTATGTTTTATTTTGTTTCCTCTGAAACAAAAATGAAATAAGCTTAGTAAAAACATGGATTTACCAAGGAAATGTGTTTGAGTAAAGGCTACTAAGAGAAACTGAGACGTTGAGACAGTAACATAAAGAACATAAGTCAGTGGCTCCGTGTGTGTGTGTGTGTTTGTCTCTGTTCTGGGGAAGTCCTGTTCAATCAGACTTCAATGACCCAAGACTCCCAGCTCTGCGACAACAGGAGGATATCTTTAGTTCCAAAGGATCTTAAAAATGATCTGCTTAAGGTTTTAAGCTTCATCCAAGTGGATTCTTCAAATCATTCCAAGTCCAAGTCAGTCCAAAGGTTTTTGGCTGAGTAAGAAACTTTCTTACTTCCAAACAAAAAACCTGATACCATATATCACTGGCTGCAAACACTCAGCATCGCCAGATGCACTGTCATGCCAGCTAGCGCTCCTTTGCTTCCATCAGCTCCTCTGGGTGAAATGAAAGGAAGTCTGAGCTTAAAAAGAGGGCGATGAAACACAAAGATACTCAAGAGGGTGAAGGGTGAGGAGAAGGAGCTGAAATGACACACACGAGAAAAAGAAAGCTGAAGTACTGCTGATGATAGAGAAAACCTCAACATCTCAGATCAACCTATAATCTCAAACTCTCGCTCATAACTTCCAGCAACTCCCTTCTTCTACCTCAGCCTGCTCCACCCTTTGTTACTCTAACGGCAGCTTTCGAAATCTCCTGTTATAATCTCCCTGCCACAGCTTATTCAGTCTTTAGCTGCAGCTGCTGACGCTGCAGGATAATATTAGCACCATCTGCATGGCCCCTTCCACATATTAACTAGCACCTAAGCACTATTTAAGTCAAGACACTTCTCTGTCACATTTACATTCAAACCTACAGTGTATCGTCTTTTAAGGAACATCAGTCTGCTTTAGTACTTGAACACATCCTGGAAAATTTGATTTGCTAAGAGACATGAAAGATGTATTAAATGGCATTGTAGCTTGCTGATTATACTAATGCCGCATGTGAGGATTTTGCACCCAAGTTGAATTTCACTGGTCTCTTTTGGTCAGATATCAATGTAAAGAACACAGCTGGAGGAAAAAGGATCAGGGCATTGGAAATGCCCAGTGGCTGTAATTTGATAAGCTAAATGAAAATCTATGTTGATTCAATTTAAGCTGCAATGAGTGTCAATTGATCTGACATACGCTTTGATTAAACTCATCCTTCACTTCCACCTGGCTCATGATTTGCTTTTCTGCACACACCAAGTGCAAAATGCAGCATCCAGGCGAGTTGAGAGCGTGCCACATGGACACGCTGGATTCTGTCACCACTAGCTGGCTGAGCTCAACTGGTTTCCTACTGTCTTCACTCATGAAATTACGACTGCAACTCTGAAAAGAAAAACCGCAATGAGTCCAGAACACTTCGTCAACTTTCAGAAAATGAGAATGTCTCATGCGAGCGGCAGAATACTTCAAATGGTTTGATTGAATTCATCTGAATTTTCCAGACGAGTAAAGGTCATCATGGTCTATAAACACATCCTCATTTCACAGACATGATTTCTTTGTTCATAATACACTGACAAACAGACACAAAAACACTTTTTTTGCAGGTCATTATGAGAGGTCTGCATGCCCTGTTCTTCCCGTCTCCTCGCCCTGACCTCTCAGAGGGTGAAGGGGTTGGAGAAAGAAAGTGAGAGCAATTTATTTGATTTGAAATAAAGAGTGTCCACTGCAGAGACAAAGCAAAGCTGGCTTGTGGTTTGTGGGAGCAGTGCCTTGTGGGAGTTGGAGTCTTGCCAGCCTCAGAGAGCAGACAGTCGTTAAGCTTTTCCATTTAAAAAGACATTAAATAGAATATTAAATTAACTATATGGAGGAATGTGATGAATTTGGCAGCAATATTTCTATGAAATTTCAGGTAAACACAGGTGTAGTTAATAAAAATGATTAAAGTTCTGTTCCATTTAGCATGGCAGAATATGTAAACAATTGGGTGTAACGGGGACAAAGCTGAATATGATATTCAGACCTGAATGATGCACACAATGTTTTTTTGTTAAAGAGTATTGAATGCAAACATCAACGGTCAATAGTGGTAATGCAATGAACTGGAAATAGATGAGACATAGCTTAATGAAAGGATGCAGAGTTTGATCAAAATATTAAAAAAATGGGTGTAGGTCTTTTAAAATGTTATAAATATAATATGAAATATAAATAAAGGGGTTGAAATCTTCATACCATCACAGGGTTGAACCCCTCTTATTCAGGGTGACATTTTGATTCGGAAAGTAAGCACAAAAAGTGTTTTTGCAGTCCTACAGGAACTTTCCACTTCTAATAAAAGACACACTGTCACATGGCAGAACCCAAAATGGATAAATCAGACTGGTCGGTTGTAGAGATTCCTTTTCAGTAAAATGGAAAATAGGGCACAGCCAGACTGGCAGTGGACAGTCTGCTCACAAACCAGAGGGGTCACACATAGGGCTGCTGAAATCATTAGATTCTCTGAGAAATACAGTGACGGGTGTTAGAGTGACCAGAGGGTGAGATGTGCTGTTGTGCAAAATTCAGTATTTATCTCAGATTGACTTGAATAGGAAGAAAACAGCAAGTCACAGGTGAGGGTCACTTAGAGGACATTTCTGTCTATATACAAACAATCAGTAGACACCAATATATAAGTTACAGGAGGCATAAACAATCATGTATTAGGGTTAGGAGGTATGAGACGCAAAATTTCAAGAATGAAGAAATCAACTATAAAAGCAAATGAAAAATTCGAAGCTACAGGTTTCAGTCTGGACACATGAAACAGATATTTTCAGACACTCTTACAAAATAAGCTCATTAACAACAGACAACAGAATCAGTGACCACACCCATCATCAATGGATTTTTTTTCGACCTCACCCTCATGGCTGCATTGACCATGTGTGAGACAGTAAAAATGTTGTAGAGTTGATTTCTCAGACTTTTAATAATAAGGGTCATGTTGAATGTGTGCACAAGCTCACATCAAACGTGTGGGGATGGACATTTTCCTGCTAAAATGGAAAGAGAGAGCGAATATGGTTTGTGTGCACAGATGGTTGACAATATGGGTCCCTGGACCACTGTAGCAGCTTATCCAAGGGACACTGTCACACACACACACACACAGATACAGTATGTGAATCACCTTGGTAGCTTAAAAGCCTAGCAGAAGATGTTCCAATCATTTGCAGAGCAGAAACAAGAGAGGTTGCGATGATATTGAAACATTCTGGCTGCATGAGCTTTTAAAGCACTCTGTAGGTCACATTGATTTCTGAGGAGGTTTCTGGGTAGGATTATCTGTCACTGCAGAGCCATATAGGGCCATGAAAGAATTCTCTCTGCAGGCCAGGTCATTATTTTATCTTGAAAGCCTCAAACTCTCACACGGGGGGAACAGTAGAGACATAACATTGCATGACACTGCAGCCAGTGCAGACTAACACTGTAGCTATAGTGATCACCTTGGACATTACCCATCTTTACGGTGCAGACGGACCCATTATAATTGTCATTTTAGCTGCTTATTAACATAAAGTGGCTGTAATTTACTGGCCCCTGGAGTGACTATATGTTCTTATCAGGGAAGCACTGCTATTACTGACCTTCATCTTCACTGGAAATTAATTATTCCAACACATTTTCATGACACCATGTTGTTTTCTGGATGCTTGTGCCACTTCTGTAAAATAATTCACAACAAATCTTCCATTTACAATGGCTCTTAATAAGCGAACCAACAGTGGTTCTCTGGTGCATTGTATTGTTCAACACTTACTGTAAATCATTGAAAAGACCCAATTAAAAAGTAGATTGCACAAGCAGCCAGCCTCTGGGTATGCACTAAACATAGAAATCAATTTTCTACACGCCGTTATTTACCGTTTCCTCTTTATCCCATTTTCCATGGTGACAAAAGCAATAATGTGCAATAGCTGCACATATATACACACACAAATCACACACAGTAGTATTTGGCCATTACAGGGGATTACGGAACAGGCTGGACTTAATGAGCTCGTAATTACTGCTAATTCCATCTGCCACCAGAATCAAAGCAGGCCAGAGGTGGCCCCTAGTGATTCTACTACTACTTCTGTCGAATGGACTACTGTTATACTCACACATACACACACTATTGTCTGTGCGCGTGTGTGTGAGTCCGTGGAGGGAAATAGGAGGTCATATCCCTAAATGGCCATCACAGAGGAGAAACCCTGTTGTGCCTTTGACAGGCATATCCCTGACAGCAATGGCCTGGGGGTTTAGGACGCAAACACACAAACGCATCACATGTACTAAATTTCCATTGTCCCCTCGAGTGAAGCTTGAATTGGCTGACAGAAGTGTGTGATGTTCGGAGCTGGTGGGAATGGGAGCCTTGCTCAAATCATTGGTCCACTGAGGTTTACAATAAGCCGGCCAGGGCTGCGTATTACTGGTTCTGACGTTTGTGATTGTGTAGAATAATATTAAGGTACACTCTTCCAAGTTTTCCCTGCCATAATGGGGACACACTCTTCAATGCTGTGGCCTTTTAGGTGGGAAGATAACCCGAAATTGTACACTGATGCATCAGAAATCCTTCTCAGATTTATTTTTTTCATTCTTTTTTATGTGCCAAGGACGTGAAAGACAGTGGATAAAACTGTTTCAGTAAAATTGTCCAAAGACGGCTAATTCATCTCTGATTCTGTTCTCTCCTACTGACCTCCCCAGGACGGATAAACAAGGTTTGCTCAGAGTTCAACACATCACAGCTGAGAGACGACTTGGCCCTGAACCACTCAACCCAGTGAAATGAAGCAGGACAGCAGAAGCTTCATATAAGGAACTCTGAGTGGTGAAATTCTCCTGGAACCAAAAACAGCGACTGTTGATCATTCTGACGCCAACTGAGTCATCCTGATCTTCTCATACTGTGAAGCCCCAACATAGAAAACAGTTGAGGCCGGTGGGCGGGAGAGGTGTGAAGACGATTCCTTAAGAGAAAACACATTCTTCCTCTTCTTCTATGTTATTTGTCTTCCTCTTACTCAACTCAAGTAGGGTTAAAGTTTAAAGGTTACTGACCCACAGTCTAAACAAGACTGATGCAAGTCTTTGAAGGCAGTCACAATACAAACAATGCCTTTTGAGTTAGCATAAATTAAAGCACAGATTTTAGAGTCCATAAGAAGGGGGGACAATGATTTAATATTTCTCCACAAAGCAATTTCATGCTCTTAATGTGAAGGCCATGACAAATTGGGCTAAAGAGTTAGATTTCAGAACATATTAAAATGCCTCACTATGTTAGGTTGTGACCAGCAGAGCTCTTATGTGACCCAATAACCCATGACCTGCTTAAAGTACCCCAGGTTTCTTCAAAAATAGTTTTTTCTCCTCTACAAGTGAGCAGGAAGCAGAAGAGGGACGGCACTCCAGGGACAAGGTGGAACCCCGTTTTAAACCACATCCATAAGTAGTTCAGCCTGGGGTGGAGTGTGAAACACTTCTCAGCCCAAACTCAAGGGCTAAGAACTGGGGAGGATCTCAAAAGGGGAACCCCAGCGCACAGAGGCCCAGGACAGGGGCTGGATCTCGGGGTAGAATTTCGCCTGGCCCCCTAAAAGATATGTCAGCAACAACAAAAATAAGTGGCATACAGCTAACCTGTAGGGATTTGCTTGGGAAAAATGTTGCAATGACTCAGGTTTAATCACAGTAATGAGGATATTGATTGCAACATTAACAAAATCATCACAGCTGGAAACTCACTACCTCCAATGCACAGTGAAAGTCATCAGTGAGCCAATGTTCACGGAAAGTCTCTATATGGCTACCCAATGCCTCAAGTCATGTAGTTTCTGATGACATACAGCCATCACTTGATTACATGTTAATCTCCCAGATTAGCAGACAATAGCAGTACATTTCCACGTTGCTGCAAGATATTAAATGTGCTGACTGGGGCAGATCAGTAGATTGAGGGCTGATGACACTTAAGAGGCCAAGCAGCATCTCTTAGTCAGTTTGGACGGTAAGAAAGGAGCAGGTTAGAGAAAGAGAAAGCACAAGGTGAGAACTAATGAGTTATGCGTCCTTTTGGTTTAAGTCAAAAAAGGCTTCTCAAAGAGACTACCGATCTAAATAGAACACCACCAAGCACCTGCTAAAGGTTATCCAAGCACACCTCAACTAAAATAAGAATGAAAGGCCCATTGACTGGAGCAGAGTCACTCTTTCACTTCTTCTGACTGAAATAAAGCCGACACCTATTAAAACACATACATTACCCCCACGCCATGGAAGGGACAGATAGGTTGCTCTACATGTGTGTGTGCGTGGGTTTGGTTTGTCAGTGTATTTGTATGTGTGAAAATATGTGGTGGCAAACAACAGGTCTCAGGGCGGTGCCCATCACCTGCTGTCACTCATAACACACACACACGGTGTGGTCATGCCCTTAAAATATTTACAGTGAGTTTGGGAGACATTCCTTGCCCTCTGGCAGCTCAAAACACACACTTGACATTCCACTGCGTGTATTCTGGGGTTCCACTCCCTAATCCTGCAACATATGCGGATACATATATGCATGCCATCGCACGAGTGTACAGACACACAACATTATAAATGAGGGGACTTAGAGGTTCCAATATAATCCACAAACTAAAGAAATCGTTTCACTTTCCAGTTACCTCAAAAAAGTTTCATCTCATGACAGTGAGTTTTACACTCTACATTTCTATGAAAACAGCATCCTTGGTGCATTATTGCCTTTGGCCATTGAGGTTTGGTTTAAAGCTTTCTCTCTCGCCCTGGCCGGCCTCTCAAGGTGGACTGGTCTGGCAGTAGGTCCCTCTCTGGCTTTGATGTATCAGAGAAACTCACTAAACCACAGGGGGCACCACCTCATGAACATATGAGCCCTGTTTGTGAACACAGACTCCTGTGTGCACAATAAAAAAAAGCGCACAGATCTTAAAAGTACAGGTTACAAGCATCCGTTGTTTCGCTCTCAACTCTCCCTGATGACACTGCAGGAAGGACAATTACATTTTTCACTTAGTTGCCAAACATCAGTCCATGACCACAAGAACTTACTTTGCTGATGTATTGTTCTCCACTTTGGTTAAATTGAGCGGACTGAAATTTAGGCCATTCGTGGACAAAATTGAGAAGCTGGTGTTTAAACTGGATGGATCAAGTTTCCTGCACACATGCAACAGATAATGACCATTTTTATGTAAACACAAATGCGTGTGGAATAAAAATACTTTCAACGCCCACTTTAATTCCCAATTTACTGTTACATTTAATCTGCACTTGTATGACAACTTTGGGTGCTGAAGATTCTTAAGTCCTGTTGAGGAATCGTCAATCATGGCAGTGTGTTTACTTTGTCGATAGGCCATTCTCACTCATCCAGTGTCAGAGTCAGCAAAGTGCGTGTTCCAAAACGGCCTTATCTTTGCTGGATCCCTTGAGTCCAGCACCTTAAAAAGCAATTGTCTGTGTGTTATGAAAACAATTTCCAAAGGGAAATCATTAACTTTCTACATCTTCAAGCTAGACCAAAATGATCCCAGTGTTGCAATTTGGAAAAAGGTCCTAATATAAGTATTGATAACTTTATTTATTAAATTTTCAAAGTTAGAGAGGACTGGCACTGACAGGTGCCACCGGCCAAAGTGGATCCAACATATCTCAATTGAGTGGTGAATGTGCCCTTTCTCTCCACTCCGCCCGGATTTAATTATGATATCCTCATTAAAAATCCAGGCCTTAGCTACTCTAATGACGCTGCTGATGGCAGAGAGCTGTAGAATGTTTTAACCAATCTGAGCTGCTGACCAACACTTGCAGTGCCAGGCTGAGTGAAACCACAAGACTGGTTCCCATCACAGTGGTCGTAGCATCATTTTCATTAAATAATTAAAATGAACTTGAGGATTTAGGTGTGACAGATTTTCATAGGTGATGTCATTAGCTTGGTAATCAGCTATGTGGATGAGATTATGCTTTCAAACAGGGCTGGATCAAGATATTGTGGTTAAGTCATGCTGACTAGGCTTTTTTTCTTTAATATTATGTTGTCAAGATGATAATGCATACAAAGACAAATACACCCAGCGGGGCAGACACTAAGTTGGTGTTGGATTGCTTCCAATATCACTAATGTGACTAAGAGTTGATCAAGTCTTTGTGTTGGCTGGAACTGGGTAGTCAATGATGCATGTTTAATGTTTCATTACATTCACACTCACAATGACACCCACACGTAGGCTTACATACACAGAAACTCAGACTACTAATATCACTTCTGGCTTCATTCATACACTTTAGTTTATCAGTCTTTTGACAGCCAGTCTGTTTAAGCAAACGTGTCCAACTCAAACAGGCATGAGAACACACTGTAGTTGGTGCTCTGGGCATAAAAATGCATGTGTGTGGGTGTGTGTCAAAGGGTTAGATTGCCAATATGTGTGTCAGATATCAGGCCACTCATCTTTAATGGGTTCACGTAAAGGGTCAATGGATGCTACAGGGGCCAGTGAAACAAAACAACCCTGCGCACCAACCACACAGAATCAATAACAACATATTTTTAATGCTGTACATCAAGCAACCTCTTTGAGTATTCCAAATAACTAACTCTTGACACTTAGTTTTGCCAAAAACAAGAAGGGCCAGGTTGGTAAGGCCTTAAAACAGCATCTCAATTTTTTTTTTTTTTAAGGCTGTTTCATGATACAATGGTATATCATGATATTTCTCCTTGTGGGCCCCCTCATAAATGATAGGACTGTGTAACAACATCCGATATCACATTTTTTTTATACCATATACCTTATTATAATTACTGCAACAATATTGTGGGGGTGAATATTGGTACTGTGACAAAATATTAACACAAATACATTATTTTAAATAATCATCATTAATATGGATTTAATGACTGGATTCTGTGAAGGCAAATATTAGAAAATACTCTGATGAGTTCAGGAAATGCATCAGTTTACTGTTTTAGAACCAGGCAGACAAGACTTACGCAACATCACGGTGTAACAATATCCAAAATATCAGAGAATATATATTCTCATGATATCTTATTGCCAGCCCACAATACTAGTCTTTCATGCAGCCATTCGTTCTCAACACCCATGTACAGCCTCACATCAACTGGCCTATATTAGCCCACACATGAAGAAGTACAATTAGACAATTCTCACATGGCGTGGGCATAAGGATGATATGGAGGAGGCTTGCAGCTCTTCACCCAATCACAGCACATATACCGGGCGAAGGCGTCGTTCAAAATGTAGGTCAGTCTGCCGCGAACACACCCACACACGCATATATACCTGCCTCTGCAGACTGACCACCAAACACCAGCAAACCACTTGTCCTCTGGCCTCATGTTACGCAGAATGAAACGATGGTCCCGTCAGTCCAGTGTAAAAAGGCGCGCGTGCACATTATGCGCAAACGCGCCGCGTACATTAAGCACCATATTCTCAGTAGATGACAGCGTGCTTTTATGGCTGACGAAGACATCCCACCTTGTCTCATGTATGCCTCTGTTAGTTCCGTTAAAAAGGGCAGTGCTGAGTCAACATATGGCTTTCCGCATTGAGGTGTGTACCTTATAGCTATATGCTATGTCTATATGCTCAGCCCCTTCTTTTCTCAGCATCTGCACCCAGATGTACAATCCAAGAACAGCGCATGTCAGTCACAATAAAACGTGCCACTCTGCAGCTGTCGGATTTTTTATCAATGAGACATGCTGTTGCGTTTTACGCACTGGTTTCTACCAGCGCGTCTGCTATCCAACACACGTCAACCTCCAACACACGCCCTAACGCCTGTTCCGCGTTTACGCCATCTACTGCCGTGTCTCCAGCGTGTCAGCAACGTGTCCTTTTTCGCTCGTCTCTTTCACGTCTGCACGCTCCCGTCTCATCCGTTACCTTGACAGAAAGTGCATTGTCCTCCCCGCGCGCTGCGGCGCCGGGAGCTGCAGCACCTTCCCGTTCAGCACGCGACCGCTCATTCTTCTGCCGTCCAGCTCTCACGCTGCGTCGTTCCACTTTGGCATATCCGGCTGATAGGAGGCAACGTAGACAGAGAGGAGAGAGATCCGCCCGGTGCTTTCCGCCACTGATAGCCGGGGAGCCGCCTGTGAGCGTCAGCAGCATTCACCGACTGACCCACTCCCACACGCTCTCTCTCTCTCTCTCTCTCTCTCTCGCCCCCTCTCTCTCTCTCTCTCTCTCTCTCTCTCTCTCTCTCTCTCTCGCCTGCCTACACACACACACACACACACACACGCGGGGGGGGAGGCACGGACAGAAAAGAAACACCCCGAATTCCTCCTCCTCCTCCTCCGGCCTCCGTTTCACTGATCGCGACCAGCTGTGCCTTTCTCCAAAAGCGCGGAGAGGCTTTAACGCGCATTCATCCGCGTGATTACGACGCAGTCATCACATTCTCTGAAGCGACAGGTCAGAGACGTTTTCGCACCCTTTTTGTCTCCAATCCACACGCAGGACGCGAGACAGCTCGCTCAAACCCGATGCCATGTGAAGGCTGCCACTGATGCTCGTTTTGGTGGAGGAAGTTCATGACGCATGATGTAAAAATGTTCCACTATAAGTTAAACGTTTCACGGTAAATTGTGCGCTCATAATCCAGGATAGCTGTTCAAATTGAGATTGGCTGAATTAAAGTGGATCAGACAAGGTGTTTCTAAGTGGTACCAGATTTATTTATTTTTTTTAAACTAATGGATAGTACTTTATTACCGTTTCATTTTATTATAAAGCCATTAGTAAGAGCACAATTTTGAGTTTCCAACACGTGAATAACATGTTTGGCTGGGATGTAACGCTATCAGCATTCGGCACATCTTTGACTTTTTAGCTTTTAATCCATAACTTCTGGAAAAGAGCTGCAGGGAATCTGACCCAATATCCACTTATTATTACAACTGCAGGCCTGATGGCTTATTGAAAAAGGAGCGCAGTGTTTCCATTTTAATGCAGTGGCCAGAGGATGTTTGAGCTACTTTTACCTATTTCAAGTGTTTGGGTTGTTCATTCTGTAACTGTAAATGCCTCACATTCTACATTTGTCATAAATAAATAAATGTCGTAAATAAAAGCTAGTCACCAGTGATGTGAAACAGTATCTTTGCAGCAAAAAGGTTGCAAAACACTAAATATTTAGGCTTTATTATGACTGGTCATTCAAAATTATTTATATCTGAAGTAAAAAAAAAATGTATACTTTTATTAACTACATATAAATATCTTCCAACAATCGCAGACTGTCTAAAAGAATTGCGGACTAGCAGTCAAACCAGTGGGGGTATATATGAGCCTCAATCGGCAGTTAATGAAGTAGGGAGGGTAAATGACTCCAGTGTTTCTATTGTAACAAAGTGTGTGTTGGCTATTGGAGACTTGCAGAGGAATAGAGTGGGTATCATGTATCCACCCCCTTCTCAACACACACACACACACACACACACACACACACACACACACACAACATCTAGTGGTGCTTAAACACATTAGGCCCTGAGTGGACCCCGGTGAATCAGCATGTCTGCTGGCTCTGTTCAATACAGACGGGGAGGGGGGTGATGGAGATAATTAAAACACTGTCTTCTCAGCAAGGACAGACGCAGGGTTTGGAAAACACAGAGAGAAATTGAGATCATTAATAGGCTCTCTGTAAGTGCGGCGGGAACAAAGGGGGGATTCTTCAGGGTGCTGCTCACCCGTACCGCGAGGCTGAGGTGGGCACACAGTTCTGATTGGCACATCGGCCTGCTGAGCTGGGGTGTGTGGAGCTGCTGCCTTCGTTATTAATAGAGGGAAGGAACACAGTTTCTATGCACGTAGACACTCCTCTTAATCCAGTATGAGCTTTGATTTCTCGTCAACTCTAGTTGGAGTTTCTGGAAAGGGAAGTTAGATGGCACTCAGCATTTCTTGGCCATCCTTTCTTCTACATTGACCACTGACTCATGTCCAGACATGCCCTTTGTCTCCCTTGCTATTTATTTGCTCACTTGTACCCTTCTTTTCGCTCACGGTCTGAGACCACAGTGCGTGCGCTCAGCATATGTGTGTTGCTGCAGTAGACCAGTATAATTAGGTAGTGATGTAATTGTGTAATGACAATATACAGGCAGGGTCATCTACATGACCCTGGGAAACTGCCACTCTCCTGCTGATGAAAGAGGAGCAACCTGGGAAAGCTCATCCCCCTTATCATACCAGGAGGCCACAGGGGGACATGCAACACTTGCTTAGCAAAAAACTGCATTTAAACATACATCAGACTCTATGGCTCGTCTTCACAACCGCGCACGCTCAAACTACACGCAAAACCCGCGACTCAATTTTGCAATGCGAGCCCCCGACAAACATGAAACCGTCAACACACATGCTCACATGTGCACGCACATACACACATTCCTGTGTTAGATTTTCTGGCAAATAGCCACCTTTCCCAGAGGACAAGTCAAAACATAGGTTTTAGCAGCCTGCATGCTCGGTCTAGTAGCTCGCTAACAACAGACCCTGACTTAAATAAGACAAAGCCTGAAAGTGTGGCCTCAGTGACAAACCAGGGTTGGACATCAAAGTGTGTGTCTGAGTCTGAAATTGTTCTCTTGTGGTTAATTGACGGACCGTCCATGTCTGGACCACCAAAAGTATCTAATTAGGCTCTTTATTGGACAGGTTGCTATTCCTGGGGTCTACTATGCTGAGGACAATAAGAAGTGGACCTGTCCAGAAACTTGACTTCAAAGAGGGATTTTCTTTCGATAGACAGACCAAAAAAAAAAAATAAACCACTGCTAACGTACTCTGAAGTTCAAATACAGCTCAACGGCCTTGTGCAGGCAGTCCATCTCATGTGTCCTGGGAAAATAATGAGGATATGTTCACCGTTGGGAGCACTGGTGCGTGCAGGAAAGGATGAGATTAAGCGATGGCATAATGAGGAGAACAGGAAGGGAAATTGATGGCAGGAGGGCAGAGAAAGAAGTGTGTGACTAATGTCGAAATAACTCTAGAGAATAACACGGTGGGAGTCAGTGGGAGGGGAGGAAGGTTCATTCTTATGCGCATTACAAACCCCCGTCACACCCTACTGTTAACCCTCAGCTCCACTCCGTTTATTGTGTGTGAGTGTGTGTAGTGTAGATTCCATCCAAATTGCCCCAAAAGCTTGTCCATAACCACGCTGTTTCATTTACCCCCTACAGAAGAGCTAAGCCTGTACTTTAAAAGCTGTATAGATGTAGAGGGAGGAGATGATTGAGTGAGGGCAAGGTTAGTGGGAGGGTTTAGTGTGTTTGTGTGTGTATGGGCGGGATCATCTTTTACTGTGGGAAGCAACCTTCAGAAATGAACCTGACCAGTTCCTCAAACTCTTCTTTCGATAAGGAAAGTACTCCTAACACTGAAAACAATGAGCATAATAGTCACATTATTTTTATGTTTTTGAGTTTACTTTTGGAGTTGTAAATGTCATACTTTGAGTTCAGAAAACTAAAACTATAAGGCTTGGTCTGGTACACATATCCACATATAAGCCAGGATCCTGCAGCATGCAAATACCCCTATTGTGATTCTGTACTTATATAAAAGTGGTTGATATGGTGAGACATCAAGACACACCTGCAGGCAAACTGTTATTATAATCATGTATAGACAGGAATAACCAGATTTTCATGTTTGGTGCAAATCCCGGATATTGAATGTGATAAAAGAAAACGGAAATGCACGAAAATACACCTCAACCGAATTCCAAAGAGTTAGACCAATGTTCTCACTTGCCACTTGTGCTATATTTATTTATCCAGGTTTTCAGATACCCACCATTGAGATTTATGCTGTCTTCCTGATATGATAGGGGTGAATTTAATTACGTTTTAACAAAATGAAAATGTATTTTTAAAGAAAACCGAGTGCTAAAATGTTTTCAGTGATGAAGATTTCATCTTGACTTAGAGGGTATAATGTTAACCATGTTTCACATCATAGTATAACATGTTAGAATGGTAACATATGCTAATTTGTACTAAACACAGAGAAGCTGCAGCCAATGAAAATTCCAATTTTATTTGTTTATAAAGCAAAGGAAATCATGGCCTAATTGAAGTGCAAGGTGACTATTCGGACACTGGCAACAGGGATTACAGCTCGTCCTGACGAGGACATAAATTTATTTCCCAAATTTCATCCAAATCTATCTAATAGTTCAGTGGCTTCCAACCTGGGTCTGGGTGTCAAAGGACAATTCATACAAAAGCCTGTATATAAACCTATTCAGAAGGGTACATTTTCATCCTCAATTTTTGTCCTCAAATAGAACAAGTAGTTCTAGAACAATTAGTTGTTTAACTACACCACACATGTGAAGCTGAACATCAGCATGGTATACAATGACAGGAAGCACGAATACTGTGCAAACACATCCAGTTGCTGAGATGTTTCACTGGACATGTGAAGATCTGACCTGCTGGTGAAGATAGATGTAATCCAAGGCTGCTTCCCTTTAGAACTTTGAATGTCTGTATATAATTCCATCCCATAACAAAATATTTCAAGTTAGACGAAGTAGAGGACATTACTATAGTTATAATTTTGCTTTGCTGACTTAAGAACTGAGCCTTATTATATCATATTTTATTATATTGTTGCCACATGTTCTATGCTTATGCACGTTTCTTTGCTGTAGTCTTCAAAGTCCAGTAACAAATTTAATGTGAGCTTTCTTCCAAAACCCTGAAAGAAAAGCTATGTTTACTGAATGATGTCAGTCTGTGTGGTTTAGATCAGTGCTTGTTAGTTTAGCATCACGTTCACCATCCGTTGTTGTTTTCAGGTCACTTCCTCCTTTTAATCACTTCTATAGGTCAGGTGTGATTATATCATAAAAAAAGAAAATAAGTGAGGTCTGTAAACACTTCCAGAAAGAGCGAGATCTGCTTCTTCCTTATAGGAAATGGGGTGGAATTGGTCATCTGGCAGAAGCCGTGACATTTTACCCTCTGTGAGTTAAGAAGCTGAGTCCACACGCACACACCGTTTATTTCTTTTGCACACTTATATTGTTGACATGGTAACACATCCCTCTTAACTATGTGGGGGTCCTCCACACACACACACACACACTAACTCCCCTATCCGTGCCCCTTTGTCCTTGCAGTCCAAGTCCCCGAGTTCTCTTTTTTTTTTTTCCAACCTTGCCGTAAAAGGAACCCAGGGATTAGCAGAGATTATGCCATACAGTCACCATCAGGATTTACCAGGCCTCAGTAGGTAGGATGGGGGATGGTGGGTTGGTGGTTCTAGGGAACATTGGCTATGACGGTGGTTTTTGATAAAAACCAAGTTACTGGACACTCATTCAAGGGAAAGCGTGTATATGCTGTAGGAGTTCAAAGAAAGGAAAGCAAGAAAACAGAGGAAAGATTAACTTTTCTAACTTTCCCAAACTTTTATTTCATTCCAAAGCAGGGCGATGGAAAATCTGTCCGACGGATGTGAGTGGTTCCCAAGCTCTGATTCAGAACACGTGTTTGTTGCTCAATATTGGTATGTTACTCAATAATAAGATGGCCCATACCCAAAACAAATATATCCCAACATAAGTCGAACATTGCTGTAACAACCGACTGCAGACAACGTGCACTTCAACACTACTGTGTGTCTGTGCCTGTGTTCTCGTGTGTGTTCGTGGGGACAGAAAGGGAAAAGATGTACAGCAAATATTTTTATTAGCAACAGCAAAAGTCACAGCAGTTGAACTGACAGTTACGAGTCTCACCAGAGCCACTCAGTTGTCCTTGTTTGTTTCGACCGAACTGTGTGTAGTGATGAAATAAGATGGTTAATAATGAACCCACGTGGCTTAGCGTGAGAATAGCAAAGGCACATAAGGACATTGTTCTTACTGAAAGAGGAGGTGTCAGGGGGTTTCGAGGACTGCAAATCCCTCTGCAGCCCCATATGCTTCTCCCTGTTAAATCTTTTAATGTGTTTGTGTGTCTGCTGTGTATGCCTCTATATGTGTGTATGAGCCTTTGTGTATCTGCGCCACTTTAGCAGACAAACAGATTAATGTCATTATTGGGTTTTTTTCGCAGCGTCCTGCCGCAACAGCTAGAGCCGGTCACATCATCGCCGAGAATAAAAGCTGGGCAGATAAACAGTATATTTAAATGCAGGTCCGGTCACTTAAATGAATTATCTTGGCGTGCAAGCACAGCTTTCAGGTTGATGAAATGAAATTTAAAAGTCTCCCAAATTCAATATAATAAGACAGAATAACAAAGTATGACACACACGTGCTCATGTGATCATGGTGAATGGCTGTGCGTGTGTGTGTGTGTGTGTGTGTGTGTGTGTGTCTCCATGGGTGTTCTCTGTAGTTTTTACCCACACGTGCAGGAACAAAGAAAGCGCAAACTCCTCCATTCACTCAAGTTTCATCCATAGTGACAGGAAAAGTAATTGATTACACGCCGCACTGAGCAGACAGAGCCATATGAGCGCCGTTATGGAGGCACAGAGGCCCAGAGAAGAGCAGGCAGTGGGTGACGGAATCAGCACGCACCCCGTCACCCCGCTGAAGCCCACCTCAAACTGCCTCTCATCAACTTTTCATGCAAATTGTCACTGACACACAAAAAGACAGAGAAATAGAAGATTTATACTTTAGTACTACACTCCATTGTGAAATCACACAACTGTTTTCATTTATTTCTTCTGTTTTCAATATTGATTAACTACAAATCACACTGTAGTCAGATTTTTTCATATTTCCAAGCAAATACGTATGTATAAAACACATTAGAGCAGCTCCTGAAAACTTGCTGGAGTAGTGCAATTATGTCTTTACTTCTCAGATCTTTCCTATAGCAATGTAACGATACAGTCCAGATTAATCTAAAAGCCTTCAAAAGTATGCCAGAAAAATGACATGACATAAAAAGCCAACAACTATTACAAAAAAAAAAAAAAAAAAATGAAAGCATATTTTGTAAAATGGTATAAACGGGCTACTCATGGAAGAATGTACATATAAGATTTCCATGGAATAAACAATGACAAAGAAAAGAATGAACAAAAAGGCACCAAGTTCAGAGTTCAAAATCAGTATTTAGGTAGAATTGACAAATGATACCAGCGCAATCAGACATTTAGTTAAGATATTGTTATACTCTGAGCTGCAGTGTGAAAGCAAGAGGGAAGCTTTGGGTGTGTCCACTGAGGATCACATGGGCAGGAGCCACATGAGCATAAATGTGTGTGAGTTAGAGAAAGAGTGAGAGTGTGAGTGAGTGAGTGGCTCCATCACCTGTAACATATATCAGACCCAGATGTGGCTAGAGGAATTCTTTAATAAGGCCCGTCTGGTTGTACTAGGAACTGTGTGTATGCGAGTATGAAACTCTAGTTTTTGCCCAGTAGGTGGGGGCAGAGTACAGAAGGATGAGCGTGATCTGATAGAGACACGACTATCTACACCCAACCACACACAGACAGACACACACACACACACACACACACATATAGACGTAAACTAGTGCATAAAGAGAGAGATATGGTTTAATAGCTAAGACAAGGCGTTAATTAGAGGTGCTGAACCATGGACACCTTCAGATTGCCATCAGTTAATGGACAAATAATGACCTCCATTGTTTGAATAATCACAACAATTTAGATGCAGATAAGCTGAACCAACAACCCCTGACATGAAAGTTTATTCCAGGCACCTTTTTGGTTTCAAGACAAATGACTTCTCTTTTGACACAGACTGGTGCTCTGTTTCAGTTCCCTGTGTGCTGTACCCCCGCTCAGGGCAATAAGCTCACTTCTGCTTCCCTAGGAAGTCACACAATCAAAACACTGAAAATAGTAGACTCTGAAAAGCTTCAGAGAGACTAATGTGCGTATGTGTGTGCACGCTTGTGTTGCTCCCAACAACTCTTCATAATTCATACATTCAGTGCAGTGAACCAGCTTGTCTGGCAGTGTAACCATGGAGACTGTGTTTACTAATGGGAGGTCGCCTAGGATGGGAGCAACTCCATCCAGAAACAAATGTGTCCAGCAGGGCAGAAAACAAGCCGCACACTCATTCAATCACTGACACGTGTGTTTGTGTGTGTCCAGGCAATCAACCTCCACATCCACCCCAAATGAGGTTTCGTTAGGTACTGCATGAAGAAAGGTTTGTTATAAAATCACACACAGACATTATTCTGCTTTGTGAGCAAAATGTGTTTTGTACCCGACTGTAAATATCTCCCTCCAAATATCCTCCCTGTGCACACTCCCTCATACTCAACAGTGATAGTGACTGATAAGTGATGATCTCATACGAGACAAGCTAATGACAGGGCATAGAATTTACCCTGTGTTTGTGGTATGCTCCTCTCTACACACTCTATTGACTATTAGGAAACAGAGGAACTTCGGTCAATTCTAAATTGAACATTACAGTTGATCAATTCCATGTTGAGACATATATATATATATAGATAGATAAACAGAGATGAATGCAGATTTACATCCAGACCCTTAAAACTATCACAAGTTTCAAAGTGTAAATGCACAACCAACATCGGTCTACACCTCA
>KV751391.1:553566-584714 GCA_001698575.1 Mola mola
GAGATCAATGGAGCTGGAGGGGAGAATGGATGGAGGGATGAGGGAGTGGTGGTGCACAGCTAAATATGTGCCCCTGTGTGACCAGAGCCCGACTCAATATGCCGCCGTTTTATTTACTGACTGAAGACACACACCCCGCTAGTCCCACTCACACGGCCTTTATTCACGAATGGTTGGTTTTGATGTGAGCCAGGACACGCTGAGGCATGTTGACAAGTAACGTGCAGCTCACATTCAAATGAAACGTGCTCCCACTTATTAGAAAATGATAGAGTGTGAGATTACTGACATATACATTGACAAAAACGGGGGGAGGTGTTAGATAAATTAAATATACATTGAGCTCACTGTGGCACTGGGTCAGATGAGAGTAGGACAAAACGCTACGGAGCTAGCTAATGAATCAACAGCAAAACGATGTCAGCCCTCTGGAACGGCTTAGATGGGAGTAGTGTTAGGTCACATCAACATACTAATATCAGAGCACATCATAAATCAATTTTACACATGTAAAAAGCATATTTTAAAACCAGTTGCCACCATAGCTAAAAAACACACGTTGACATTATGCTCTGCTGTAATACAGACTGAAGGCATTTAATATTTACAGTTGATGCTGAGGCTACAGGCCAGAGGGGGAGCAGTTTGAGTGTGGAGAGGAGATGACAGGAGAGGATGTTTTTGTTATTTGCTGTCCACTAAATTGATATCTAACCGTGTGATGGGATGTATGCGTCATGCTTGCAAAATAGGGGCGATATAGCCGACTCACCAAGCATTTGGCTGAAGAGTAGCTGTTCAAGGTCCCCCAGAACTGTCACCACTAACTCAGGGTCCACCTTCAGAAAGCTCTTATCGTCTTCTCCCTCCACCCTCTTCTTCTCTTTCTTCAAGTCTGTTGCTGTAGATCTCCCTTCCTCTAGGTTCTTGTCATTTGTTCCAGAATTCCCGGCTCCATTGGAGTTAGCTTTGGTCAGGTGGTCTTCCAGTTCTGTGTCAGCAGCCTGGCCGCCTTCAGTGGCTTTGCTGATGGGCTTGACCTCAGCGTAAGGTCCCCGTGGTTTACCAGGGGCAGGGATTCGACTTGGCTTGCTCACGTTAGAAGTCACAGACGGGGAACAGAATGATTTGGGCTTCCCTTGGAAAAGAGACTGCTCTGACTTTGAAAGGGTCCGAGAAAGGGATTGTTTGCCGACCCCAGCCTGGTCTGTGTTATTCTGGACTGGCTTGTTGCCGCCGGTGCCGGTCCTGCTCGTGTCATCACTCCAGCGGGGAGACTGGTAAAGGTGCAGCTTCTTCTCCGCATCAGTGAGCACACACAAGTTGCTGAGGGATCGCTGCTTGCGGAGCCCGGACAGATTGGGGATTGGGATAGGTATAGATCCAGACGTGGGTCGGTAAACCCTGAGCTCTGACGTGGAAGAACGTGGAGGTCCCTGGGGCAGAGCAGAGGTCTTGGCCGGGGGCTTTCTGGAGGCCATGGCCTGAGATGGAGTTTCCTGGCAGCAGGAGACAGCAGCAGACCTAAGGTCCAGCTCTCTGGGCTTAGCTGTCATGCTAATGTTAGCCACATTAGCCTCCAACATCCCTCCTGCAGTGAGCAGAGCAACAACATCAGTGACACACTGAGAAAGACATACTGGCAAGCAGAAACAAAGGGAGAGAGAGAAAGAGGTGGAAGGAAATGTGTTAAGAAACACAAGGACTATGTTCTGCTTGCTCTCCCTTTCTGCCTCTCTGGTGGGACTACACTGAGCCAGACTCCCTGCTGGGGGAGACTGTGGGTTCCCCTCGCTGCTGAAAACGACGCGTGCGTTAGTAGAGTGGAATTAGCAGTCACCTATACTGCTGGTAATCCATGGATGAGTAGATCTGTACCGGTGCCTGAATCCACTTCCTCGCAGTGGGTCTGCGGCTCCCACAACAGTGGTGAGAGAATGAAATACAGCTCTGAGCAGCCTCTTCACTGTCTCCCTCTCAGCTGGTCCCTCGCTCCGCAGTCCCTCCTGCTTGCCAAGCAAGCAGCAGCCGTCTGAACGGAGAGGCAGGCGCAGAGGCAGCAGAAGCAGAAACACCCCCCCACCCCCTTTCTCTCCTCCCCTCTGCGTCTCCCTCACTCGCTGGTTTACTCACTCTACTCGTGCTGGCTCCCTCTCTTACTTCATCCTCTATCCTCCTTTCTTGTTGTCTCTTGCTCTCTCTCCTCTCACTTGCTGATTCACCTCTCTCTCTCTCCCCCCCTCTGTTATGCTGCACTCCAATGAAGAAAGATAAAAGAAAGGAAGACGAAAAGAGAAAGACATTGACACTGAGCGTAGTTGCATGCAACCCAAGTCATCCCAGATCCCAAATATTGGAGCTGGAATAAAGGCTCCTCCCTTCCCTCCCCATGCACACACTTGCACATCCAATCACTCATAATCACATTAGCTTCTCTATTCATACATTCACGTTCAGGTTTTCTTATGCGCTCTATCACAAGAGGCCCACCCATGATTAAGCTTATTCAAATTATCTAAAAAGCAGCCGTGACTGTGTGATTGGCTTAGAGGAGAAGAACAGGACACACACATTTAGCAGTCGCCAACATAGAAGCAAGATGGGTCCGTAGCCCTTTATGCTGCAATTAGTAGGCAACAAACGTCAAATGACCGACCGCACAGCTTTCTCACCTGCCATTATGTTACCTCTCCCCTAATTTCCTCCCTTCCTACCCTTCCTTCCTCCAGACCTCCAGGGGTATGTAGATCCCTCCTTCTTCCAGTTGTTATAGGTGCACAAGCCATTAAGTTTGTAGGATATAGATTAATCACAGTCTCATTCAACACTCAAATCAACCATTACGCTACCTTGGTGATTTGAATACAAGCATGTGTGCATGAGTGGGTGTGTGGTTGTCTATATTTTTCTTTCACTGGCATGTGTCTGTGTATGTGGGTGCTGGGGCGGTCTGTCTCTACGGGTGTGTCACATTGATGAGACAGGCTCAGAAGAAGAAGGCTCCCATCCAGGGACTCTGGCATTTAGCTACGTCATCTCACCAGTCTCAATCAACACAGATAACAGGAGTAACTATCTTCATTGCTGTCTTTACTCAGCCATCATTCAACTTGGATGTTTTGCTTCAAATACAGCACCTATAGAATTTATTCTTGTAAATCCTTCTGACACATGCACCGGGTGCAGATCTGATGACAGAGGGACATAAACAAAGTATGATGATTTAATTTTTCATCTGTCTGTATTTCCATCAGAGGTAGCCTTGATGATGACGCACAAAAAAACTTAAGCCCATAATTTGCACTCAATCAATACAAGTGCAGTTTTTGTGCATTAATGCATCCTGTCTGCATGCAGATCCACTAGCCTAACTGGTGCTGTGTTTATCCTCTGGCTTTATCACCGTTAGTGCACTTTACCTTCTGCAGTACTCAAGCAGCAAAGCCTGCCTGCAGCTGTGATGTTATCAGGTCTCAAACTGTCAGAAGTGGTATTCAAACAAGCAGGCTGTTGGGCCAATGCAGATTTTCCGTTATATTTGCATGAATCGGTTGACACTAAACTAGAGCAAAAACAAGCAATGTCTTGTTTTCACACACTCGTCACAAACGCCTAATGTCTGAGGTGCTAAAAAACCCCTATGTTTTTAACAGTACACAAACTGGTGCCAAAACGAACCCAAAAATGACAACAACATAAATCAAGATATACATGCAGAGCAGAATGCCAACATTCATCTGGCCTTGCCTGAGTGTATGTACTATAGGAGTCGAGTAATAACACAACATGACGGATATACATAGGCGCTTTTATTATGGAAAGGCCAAAGCCATTAATAAGAGCCAAATAGCTTTAAAAAGGGTCCCATGTTAAGGCAGTTATACCACGCTGAGGACTGAGCTGTGTGGTGGTGACAGTTATGAGGGGCTGTAGGGGCTGGTAGCAGGCCAGTAGGGGGGTGAGTGATGTAATTTAAGGCTAATAGGCGCTGTATGTACGCTCTTATACCTCCCTGATGAGGGATTAAGGTTAGACAAACGGGAGTGACCACATACAAGGCAGATCTTTGTGGAGCACAAAGACGCGCACCAGTGCTCTTGAAAGCAAGTTTACGAATAAGTGAAATGTGAATTGGTAGCACACAGCTACTTGTTTGTTCCAGCTCTCGTCTCTTTGGCTCCACAGTCTAATCGTTTCAATATATGGCTGATGTTAACATATAATCTCTCAGTCTTTTTCTGCATGGTTTCTAAACACACACACACACACCTCTCACACAGCATGCTGTCTGTGTGCAGCGTGTCTGAATGACCCGAGCAATCTGCCCTGACATCAGAGAAGCTGGCGGTTTCTGAATGTGAAGAGTGACAGTGCTCTCAGTCTTAGCCCACACATTCATCACACAGCAGACTCACACACTGCGTACATCTCAGAAGACTGATTATTAGTGTGTGTGTGTCTGTGTGTGTGTGTATGTGTTTATCTTCTATCTGGACTGACCACAGTGGCCAGAGCTCCGGCAAATTTGCAACGCCGATGGAAGAAAACACGGTTCCATACACACATAAACAGGTACATAGAAATCGAGGGATGGACGGCTGGATTGAAAATATGGAGTGAAACAGAAGGAGACAGATGGACACAGACATGGACACCTATAGAATGCCTGTATTTCCCAAGAGCAGTCATTTTACTGTGTGGGACACACATTGAGACACTGGGGTGGATTGTTAAGAAGTTTACATAAAGTCTGCGGCTTTGAAAGGAAAACTAACAGTGAGAGAGAAACACTGTTTCTGTGGATGTAACAACTTGTATGCATTAGCTTCCAGTAAGAGGAACAGTTCCCATTCAGAGGGCATGCATTCTCACCTTCACCCACTCCCCCTTGGTTTGCCTTGTTTTGCCTTTTTGTGTACAAGATGTACAAGAAGGGGAAAAACGTTGTGCTGTAAAGATGAGACGAGTGTGGGAAAATGACAAGAGTGAGTGTGACTGAGAAGAGAAGATGAATTGAATAGGAAGAGCGATAGACGATGGTACAGCAGACATCATGGCTGAGAGTATACTGCCGAGGAAGAGGAGAATCTAAGAATGTGAAATTCTAACACAGAAAACAAGACAATGAGGAAAGTGAGAGGAAAAGAAGGAAGAGGAGGTGGATAGGGTGAGGAAGGATCTCTATAGTGAGCCAGAGGAGCAGAGGAAGCGTGTAAGACAGAGAGGGGATATCCTGCCTCACTGCCTTGACACGCCGGCTACGTTTGCTAATATCCGCTAACACGCTAAGGCACAGAGTCCACAGAATACCAGACTGTGACACACACCCACACACACACAAGGGAAGGCTCACACTCCTTGCACACACACATTAGTACCGCACCAGCACAATGACATGGCTCTTAATGTCCTGTTTACACACAAAATACTGACACGGCAAGCTGATGCATAGCGTGTGGCTTCCGAGTCTGAGTCACAAACATACATGTGAAAGAGAGAGGAAGTTTTTTTCAACGTGACAACTCTTTGGTGGGCTCAACGCCGATGATGAACAGCATGACTCACTGGCTTTAAAGCATTTAGACAATTCAGCCAAGGCTACCAATGGTAATAGTTTGAGTGTACCGCTCATCCTGGTTCCAGAGGCACTAACGTTAATCCAACAGAAACACCTTTCTCTTCAGGTTGTACGCTCATCGTGAATCACCCACGGCTGAAACCTGGAAAACACTGACTGCCACCCAGAGGAATGAAGGATGTGAAGGGAACCAACTGGTGCATGTTTTAAATAAAATTTTTTAAAAATAAAGGTATTGCTCTTTGTAGATGCTCCCTCACAGACTCGGCCTCGGTGTTGGCATTCTCAGCACACTTCCCAAGGGTATCCCACAATGCTGTGCTGCAGAGGCCAGTTGCCTAGTTACAGCGTGGTACGCATACAGCAGCGGTGGATATCATCAGCGCGTGCCAGTGTGTTTACTTCTATCTGTAGATAAACACTGTGGCTGCTAGAATAAGCTTAAGTAAGATATCCAGCATGTGAATGCAAAGTAAAACATAGAGATATTTAATGAGGAAAAAATTACTGCATGAATCTTTACCCAGGAAGTATGTGCTCATATTAATTTGTGTGCTTGAGTCTCCATGGGTTATTAATTTGACAGATAGACGTCTTGGTGACTCTATTCTTGTGTGTGTGTGTGTGTGTGTGTGTGTGTGTGTGTGTGTGTGTGTGTGGCCCCACAGAGACATAGGGAGGTTGCACACATGAATGAGTCCATAACTGAACTCCTTGGGCTGGAAATCATCCAAGAGGTCAAAAAGGATGTGTGCACTCTTTCACTCTTTTACTCATTTTCCCTCTCTCTATCTAATGTAGACATCCTGCAGTGAAAGGAAATGTCCCTGGGTGCAGAGACAAAAGAGGACACAGGAGGAGGTGGCAGCTCTGTCTTAGAGAGCTGCCACATAGCCGGATAGATGGCACAGCAGGAGATAAATGAGAGAAATTGGAGATGAATTTCTAATCATTTATTCACACATGTACTCACAGGTTATGTGCACTCATATGTACACTGAAGATGCTCACTTTCCCATATTTGGATACAGCCTTCTTCACCACATAAACATAAAAAATGGGCCATGAATTTAGCCATCCCAGCACTGAACTCCTGACAGGTCAAAGTTAAGGTCAACCACAGAGTAGGCCATGACATTCAATCCTAAATAATGATTACTGCCTCACTCCTGGTGATGAGCAAGTACATAATCTAGCCCACCCTTATGCCTGGTCATTTTCCACTTTTTCTTAAACACTCATGACTGCCCAATGCCAACTCGGCATATGTCTCCCTGATTAGATTGGCCAAAGAGGATTATGCACTGTCTAAGAGTAAATGCAGCCAGGGTCATCAAAATGCTACTCACTCAACTGTCCAGGCGCATTAAACGCATGGCAGGATGGAATTTACAAACTGCAAGCTGATTTCTCTTTACTAAAGATTTGATGACTTTAGGGTTTTAGCTTTCAATAATTTCAAGTTCTTACACAGTACGGAATGTGGTGTTTGTATTTTAAGTATTACTTCAAAAAGTCAAAAGTACTGCCCTTATGGCCATTTCCTTTTGCAGTAAAGACAGCCAAAGTCCATTTTCACTCTGACAAATTTTTACACTCAAAATCAAGTGCATTATGATATATTCAGAAATGATTTGATACAATTACTCTGCATCATGGCACACAATTTGACTAAGATTTTATAGTATCCACAAAAAAAAAATCTGCCTTATTAAAATGCGTCATATTCTTCTGTCAAGCTGAGCAAACAACACATTTAGCTTTCAAAAAAAACAGTTTGCGTCATCAAGTTATCTTTTTTGATCAGTGAATATTAAGACATGAATTTTGCTCTCTTTGCACATGCTTGGCAACGCAACCCAGTGATAGGCAAGTTTAGGCGCTGCAAAACATCCATGACTACTTTTGCTAGGTTTTCTCCTGTTGACAAAGAAACCTCATAAAGACCAATAAATTCTTCAAGATGGACTAAACCCTTGTCAACATATCTCAAACACACTGCCTCTTGCTCTTCCCCAGTCACGTCTTGTGACCCATCCATCATCATAGAGAACTGCAGGTGTGGAAATGATCTCATGTTTTCAACTATTTCCTGTATGATCACGTTGCTGAACAAAGTCAGGATTTCAATTTGAACCATAGTTGAAGTATATAAATCCTTCCTACCACCTGTCAACCACTTGGTTAGAGAGGGGTCATCATCTTATTTTTACTTCGGAGCCTGTTCAAAATTTCCTGGACCACATTCATGGCCCCTAAAAGGTAAGCCCTGCTTAGCTAACATCTGCACAGCTCCAATGATTCTGAGAAGACATCTCCTTGCTTCCTTTTGCTGTTTCACATTCACACTAGATTGCTGAACCTTTACTGATCGATCTTCATAGATATGTGCGTTATCATGGCTGTCTTATGACTATCAGATCTCTTATGCACAGTAAATCGCTCCAGGGCTTTCTTCCAACTCTTAAACCCGGATGAAATGAATGCTAAATCAGCATCCGTGACAAGAGGAGGCATCTCAGAGTTAAAGGTTTTGGAGCAGTAAAAGCATAATAGACCCTCAACACCAAAAGCTCAGAGTATATTTGGGCAAGGAATGTATCACAAGCAGCAGCGCAGTCATAGAGCGACTAGAGAAACTGAGCAACAGTAATAAGTCGTTTGTGCAAAATTGTGGAAAAAGTGTGGATGTTGAATCCTCTGACCAGGAAAAGTGTGGGTGTTAAAACACCCACATCCCCCACAGGTGCGACACCCATGTACTGGGTGATAGACTGGCCTCCAGACCTGAAAATTATAGAGGCTGTATGGGATCAACTGGACAGAGAAAGAAATAAGAGACAGCCAAATTCTAAAGAACTCTGGGAAGTAATGAAAGAAGCTTGGTATAATATACCAGAAGATTACTAAAAAAAACTTCAAGAGAATAGAGTTCAAGATGTGCTGAGTGCAAGGAAAGGTCACACTGAATCCAAAATTATTCCTGTAGAAGCCATTTTGTTCAGAAAAACGGTGGGATTTTTTTAATTTTGTGTAAATATTTCCTGGTTGCTGACTGAGAAATAAATATGGATGGCCATTTAAATCTTGCTAAAACAACAAAGATGGCAGTGGCCTAAACCTTTTGCTCAGGACTGTATATTTGTTGTTTTGCTAGGTACTGCAGTTGTATTGCATTATATATATATACACATTAGAAATATCTGTATGTAACACAGTGCAGTTCAACAGTACCACTATGTGACTGTGGCCTCCAAAAAGGCCATGAATTTAAATTAAGTACTCTTTAAAAGAGTTTCAACAAAAAAAAAAAAAAAACATGAAAGTGGATTTTATTGCAGGATTTCTGCATTAAGCTTCAGTCTACTTGTAGCTGGGTATACTTATATTAATAAACTAGCAAATTTATAATAGTTAACAATGAATTCAAGGAACTAGTGGCTCATGGCCACTGAATAAAAAAATAGTCTTTGTCATAAAAGCACATAATTAAACCTCCGCTCTGGATTGTGTGACTGTTCAAAGGAACATGTGCCCTTTTATTTAAAATAATGTACCAGTCTTAAACAAGGTAGAATTCTTTTTATTTTACATCTGTAAATATTGATGTTAGATGATGTCGTTTCATGATCTCCATTTTGTTTGTAGGTGCATGTACATTATGTATACGCACGTCTGTGTGTGTGTGTCTGTGTGACAGAGTGAGGGACTGAGTAACAGATTTTGAGTGTCTTTGGGGAATATCCGGTCATACTCTCAATGGGAAATGAAAACTGATACACAATCCACATCACATTTATCTTTCAAACACCATCTGTGTACTGTCAGACATGCATACATCAGCACAAATACACACACATGGTCAGACATGCACACAAGCTCAAGTACACTTCTCCAGAGGGTGCCAAGGTCAGGAGGTCAGGGGTCTGATTGAAAGACCACATGGTGCTATGGTCACATTAAATGTTCAGGTCTTTGTTAGGCTAATACATGGGACCTGATTCTGTTACTAATGATGCACTATAAGTGAATGGACGCATATTGAAAACATTCAATTTGTGCAAAACTACTTTTTTTTAACTGAATCACATCATGATCATGGTCTTTGTGTTGTGTGTTCAATCTGAGACCTCAGTTTAGACAAATTTCACAAGCACTCAGTCTGTACACACATATTCTGTTTTTGTCATGACAGAAAACAAATTGAATCAACCCACTGACCTTATCAGGTGCCCTCTTTTCATCTCACACCCTGTTTCTCCTTCCCTCCAAACTTTGCCTTTCTGCCAGTTTTCCTCCCTTCCCCCACTCTGTGAATTACAGTTATTATGGAAACAGTCCACCCTCCATGTAAATGCAGCTTAAGAGGAGTCTCAGACACTTTGGTTCTTTTTTTAACGCCTTCTAGGGACCAATTACAAGACCACAACTACAATCCTGAGACAGCGTTTGAAGGACTTGGGCTGGTCCAACAGCAGTTACCACCCCGACTTTCAACAACCATCTGGTTCAAACCTCCAAAAAGCTTTTCAAAAGATTTTTATTTGCAAACATCTCTACTGTGGCGTGTATAGCGTCAGACAGACTAGATTAATTTAATAGAAATCTTAAAAGTTAAAAGTTGGAGTCATTAATATATATAATTTTTGTGATACGGTATGTTTTCTATGTTCCATTTCACACATTTTTTAACCAAGGTCCACTACGGACATTGGAGAGAAACCCGTTTGAACATCATGCATTTGAGAAAATCTACTATTAAATGCACAAATTAAGAATTGAATGACTCTTTCTTTTCTGTATCATCATTCTATCTCTCCATGTCTCATCTTTCTTCTTTCACGCCTCAGCTGCTTCAATAAAAGCACGTAATAGAGCCTTCTCCCAGCTTAATGGCACAGTAAACAACAATATTTTTTTTTGATGTAATCACTACTAAATTGAAATAAATTGTCATCTTAATTTCACACTGATAATAATATAAGCAGGGTGCCTGTATAATTTGACTAATACATGATTGATGTGATCTTTACTGTCTTTGTTTGGCTTACATGATTTCATTGACGCTCATGACGACAATGCTAACATGCAATGAATTGTAGACTTTTTTTGCATGCTTACCATCTCAGTTGAGCCTGATAGTATACTAATATTTGCTGATTATCATTCAACACAAATAAAAACTTTGGTAGAGGTGCCATTCGTTTTACAAGCGTTTGTTCATAAACCAAATTTAGCGACCGACAAACTAACATTGCCATATCTGAATCACTAAGAGCACTATCATGACTAAAAACATAAGGACAAAACATTTTGGCATCTACAACAGATTCACAGTCTAGGAATTAAAACTCTTAATACAGAAACATAAATTTTAGAAATTTTAAAGGGCCAAATCCTTTTTTGTTGTTCGTTGTTGTTGTTGTTTTCTGTTAAAGACCCCCTGTCTTGCTCTATTATCCCTGAAATTGAATGGGTATGAAAAGAGTCCTGGTTGCTATAGTGTTCATTGGGTATGGAGAGAAGCTGCCCTGAAACTAGAAATCAGCCCTGTAATCCTCTGCCATTGCTACATTTCATATCCAGTGTGCAGGATTCCTACCAAACAATGAAAGTATGCACATTTTCTGTCAGAAGTGCATGAATTAAGACAGATTTGGACCAGTAAAGCTCACATACACTGTGTTTGAACATTTTAAAGTGAGGGGGTTGATCCCCTCCTGTCAGACTGACACCACATCAAAGAGAATGATTCACTAAGCCACTGATAAAGTCATATCTCTGAAGCCCGCCTGCATCCCTCGGGTCGGGCTGACCATGACAATGCATGACTATAGCTGCGGGTAGAGAGCAAACCCTCAGTAAAAAGGACAGGAAAGGGGGTCAGGCTGGGACTGCGCGTTCTTTTAGGTCAGTGAAACTAAAAAGGAACTGCACAAGGGAGGGATGGAGAGAAACTGTGAGCAGAGGCCGGGTTCAAACTCGTTGACAACTCGTGGATGAAGCTGAAATCAGCCTGCATTTAATGTTCCCTGGCAGCGAGTTGGGAAGGGTTCCATTTCATCCCATTACTGACCCACATCTTCCTGTCTTCCTCCATCTTAACACCCAATGCACATCTCTCTTTTCCATCTCTTCATATATAAGGTCAGCAGAACTCCAACGCGTAGCTTCTGAGACCAATGAATAGGAGCATTAAACACATACATTTAGATAAGGCTGTGTAGTGACACCATCTAGTGATACAAAGACACGAATCAATGTCAAGATAAACTTCAAAACTGTTATCCAGTGTAGTATCATGTAAGTTGGGAGTCAACCATAATCTTTTAATTATTAACGTTGTTCCCAACCATTCGATATACCTTTCTCTTTGAGGATGAATCACCAGCAGTTGTATCATAGAAAACATAAATGTACCTATTCCGTATCCTTAGTTCTGAGAGTGTTGATTGCATATGTGTGTGTTGGTTAGCACTGTCGCCTCACAACAAGAAGGTCCTGGGTTCGATTCTGGGTCAGGACGTTTCTGTGTGGAGTTTGCATGTTCTCCCTGTGTCTGCGTGGGTTTTCTCCGGGTACTCCGGCTTCCTCCCACATTCCAAAAACATGCAAAATCTGGGGGTAGGTTAATTGGTCACTCTAAATTGCCCGTAGGTGTGAATGTGAGTGTGGATGGTTGTTTGTCTCTATATGTCAGCCCTGCGATGAACTGGCGACTCATCCAGGGTGTACCCCGCCTTCGCCCCAAGATGCTGAGATAGGCTCCAGCCCCCCCCGCGACCCCTAACGGGATAAGCGGTAGAAAATGAATGAATGAATGTGTGTGTTTGTGTGCGTGTCTGTGTGTCTAACCTGGTGTCAAGTCATCACAGCAGACTTCTATGGATCCAGATGAGCAGTCACTCAGGTCATCCAACGATAAATCACTCTCCTGCAATGGCACTCTGTATGTACATAATGAACATGTCTGTCACACACCTGCTAATGTACATGCAAATCAGTTCAGTGTAACGGATTGCAATCCAAAAACAAAAACTTTTTGAAGATGGTAATGACATGTGTGTCACAGTAATTTTCAATGAACACAAATTGCAGACACAAAATAAAATCACTGACAATTCACAAACCACTATAGAAAAAAAATCAACATTATAAAACAAAGAAATTGTTTAGAATTTATGGTTGTGTCTTAAATTTTTCTAAATCTTCATCAAATGTAGTGTTTACAGCCTGCAACCAATGATTCCGTAGACAGCTTCATTCTTATTGTAATCATTTAATAAAAACACATTATAACACTTCACCACACAAATCACAGTAACACACTCTTATTTTTATCCCACATAATAAGATACTGTAACTGCATGTGAGAGAGAACAATATATCGAGTAAGCCCAGTGGCCGTCAAAAGGACACTTTAACAATCAGCTCTGCTCCAAAAAACACCAAGTGTATGCACTTCCTTGCGCACACTGTATTGCTGTGCGTGCATGATAAGGTTCAGAGGAATGGGCCACAACTGGCCTTTAGGGCAGGTCTTTGGTAACCATAATGGCAGTCAAAAGGTGTGTGTGTGTGTGTGTGTGTGTGTGTGTGCAGACTACTTGCCTGTAGCTGAAGGGAGCCACTGTAGCCATGTTGATTCTGGGTGTGTGCGTCTCGGTGGACGCAGCCTCCTTGCTTAAACTATGGTCGGGCATATCGACTTTTACCTTTGACATTATTGGTGTGGTGAATATGATGGGTGGCAGGGGGCAGGGAGACGTGCCTGGACTGTCCTCAGGAGTCCCCATCTCCTCATCTGACTGGCTGGTGGATCCACTGTGGCGCTTGATGGCGTCCTCATAGTTTGTGTCAGTGACAGTGGAGTGGAGGTTACTGTTGTTCAACACTCCAGACCGGGCTGGGTGGTTTTGTGGAGCCTCTTCCTCTCTTTGTGGCATGGCTTCAGTTGTTGCCTGGCATACAGTATTGGTATTGTCACCTCTTCTGAACAAGAGGGGCGGACGCAGGTGGCTGGTGATGCATGTTTGATTCTTATTGGCGAAGATCTTTCTGTTGCGATTGCCATCATGTGAGGGGACATTAGGTGGGGAAGTTTTTCCTTGATCCTGTGCGTCTTTGGTTTGTGGTGGTGGCACCCTGCGCTGGCTTAATGGGCTGCTATAAGCAGAGCAAGACACCTGGGGAGCAGGTAGAGCTCCTGCCCGCTTGATGAGTGGACTTTTCAGGCCGGGGTCTCTCAGCAGGTCCTGGGTAGGCCCAGGGACGCTAGAGCTTCTCAGGCAAAGTGAAGAAGAATGCATGGTTATGTGTGTAGGATTGTATTTAGGGGTTTGTGTTGAGTGCCTTGGCAGGTCACTAGCCCGGTGGCGGGGCTCGACTTTGGGGGAGGAGGGCAACATGCTGTGTGGGAGGGGGATTCCTGATGAGGCGGGAGCATGAGGGCCAGACTTCACATTGACTCCCCCGCTCATACTGACCTAAGTGGAAAAATACATTGGAAAAACATCAATAATAAGTCAAAAAGTTAAACACTGACGTTGGTGCTCGACAATCAAACTAAAAGTAGTGATTAATGGCACTGTTTGTAACTAAGGAGCTAGAATCTGCTGCTCGCCACACAAGGAACTTTCAGCATCCATGGTATGTGAGCATGTGAATCAGGCACATATGACAAGCTGACTCATGGCAAACCACGAGTTGAGCTTATTTTCAGCGTGGCATGGGGAATCTGCGCAATCGAATTTGTGCGCTTAGAGTTCAGAACACAAAAACAGCTTCACACACACGCACATACACATCCTCGCAGCAATGCCTACCAGCTGCATTTAATGCATTATGTTCTTAAACAAACTGATTTTCTCCATATAATGAATATCAGTGCAAAGTTTGCACACTGTCACTGGTACACACTGCTTCCCATGATGCTCCTCTCTTACACATACCTGCTTTGGACTAGGTAAGAGATTGTCCTCACAAACACACAGCCTTCCCAAGAACTCTGGAAGCTTTACATTATTCTTTATGTTCTTCTGGAAGGGAACGAATACAGACGAGTTTGGAAAGGTGAGGTTCTCCGCTCCCACCTGCTGCCAGGTTAAGTCTCATATCCTCCTGTGATCCCTGCCTGCCTCGTTCAGATTCCTGACAGTCTGTCCTCTCAGCTCCCTCCACATGCTCTGCTTCACCAAACCTGGATCAACTCTCATCAACTCAAATCCTGTCAGTACAACTACACTGAACTGTTCCAAACCCTCTCTGTCTCAGCCATCCTTTTCTTCTTCAACTGTTTTTGCTACGGACCAACACAGCACAAATAGATTTCATTATTACCCACAAATACACAGACTTAACGCTGAGCCCGATTTGCCCTTTCTTAAGAAGCATAAATGTTGCTGCCAAAAGACTTTTCTGGGAAGCTGTCTGTAGCAAAGCAGAGATGTTTCGAATTAAGCTGTCAATGTCACAAGGATAAACTGTTGGATTATTTGACAGCACATCTAATCACAGTACTACACACGTTTCCCAGCAGCCTGAGCAATCCCTGCAGAACTCTGCCAAAACTCACACATACAAAATACCTGTATATAACCATTTAGTTTTTAATATAGGAACAGTTAGCTTTTCTGTAGGAGACCTTCCTCTCACCTACTTATACTAATAGAGAAGGTTGACAAGGATGATGGTCTATCACAGCTGACGCAGAGACCTGGACAGCAGCATACTGCAGTAGTGATACAAGACACAGATGTTATCATCCATTCTGCTTACTCCTCACCCCCACTCTCTTTCTCTGGGGAGGTCACAGCTCTAATGATTGGCAGAATGTCTGTCTCACAGAATTCCTGCCTGGATATTCAGGAGCACAGGTGCAGTCTGGCTCTGTGTCTATCTGTATGGACATTGGGTTTTCCCCAGAGATGAACTGAGGTCATTCCAGCACTACTGCAGCCCCCGCACATACCGAGAGCCCGCTGGTGGTGGGGTGTAATGTCTGTGTGCGTTAATGTGTATGTGTCTATATATACAGTGTATATGCAAGAGGTAATCAGATTAAAATGAGACATTTACTCATAAAACCGACAGCTGGAAAATTGGAAAATCTATTTAGTCTGATTTCCTCACACATAAGTGAAGAGATTTTCTCTGTATCATGTGCTCAGACTGCATTCACGTTTGAAAAACAAGGTTATCGTTTGTTGTACTATGACATAAATGCATTTAATTTTGATGGTTTTCCTTTAGGTCTAACTGCTTGTGACTTGCTCGCCTACAGAAATTTATTTAAATATGGAAAGTGAATATGAAATTAATGAAAAATCTGCAGACAGGACAAACATGCAAGAAAAAAAATACTTTTGGTCTCGAGTGGATATGTTAAAGTTTGAGTATAATAGTAAGGCAAAAACCAGAAAAATAACTAACCAAAGTTGCAACAACGAACTGATTAATCAATTAATCAATGGAAAGAAAATGAATTAACGACTATTTCGATAATTGACTAATCGGTTTAAAATCATTAATTTGTTGGTGCCAGCTGTTTAAACATCAGGATTTGCAGCTTTTATTTGTCATTTCTGACAGTAAATGAAGTTTTTAGGATTTTGACTATTGGATTAAAGAAGCAGTTTGAAGATGTCACTTTTAGCTCAGAAAAAAAGTGTGATGAATGTTTTTCACTAATAAATTTACATCGTAAATCACTGATCCATCAAAATAATCGGCCGATTAATCAATGATTAACATTGCAAGTTACTTAAAGGTCTAATCATTTTGAAGCAGCTATTTGTGAGCCTATTGGCTAATATACATTATTGTTCATATGACATAGATGAGGAGAATATGTATTACTACTGTCTTTATGTGAGAAAATAAATCAATATTTAATGTAATTTCTGCGGAAAGTGTAAATGCAGTTCCGTGCATTTCATATAGTAACATAAACAAGGTAGCAAAAATCACACAGATAATTTCAGTGTTGTGCTATGTGAATGTCATGACTATTGCATAGTCCTCTGTTATTCTGCAAGTATGATACTGACATCTGCTGGACACTGTGTGCAGCAGCAGCAACATGGACTCTTACTTCAATAATTTTGTCTTCTGTCGAGGTTCACTCTGTTGCCTCATTTTTAGGATTTGAATGACACTGAAAGTGAGAGAAAACCACAGCAAAAGACTGCAGCCAGATAAAGGACACCGTGGCAGTTGGCATTGGATGGTAGTTTCCAATTTAATCTTAGTAAACCATTTTAGCTCCTCCATCCCATGACACTCTTAGTTTGAATGAAGTTACTGTACTCTCTGGTCAATGCAGCATGTGTAGGTACACTCTCTTTTCCACAGAAACACACATACCCTTGTGCTGAAACCCCTCTGACTCTTCACAAAATCAATAAATGATGTGGTACCACAGTCTTCTCTCTCTGTGACCTCAAGGACATTAGCAGCACCTTTGTGTTTGTGTGTATCACCCAGTCTGAAAAGTCTGCAATAAATAAATGTATTAACCTCGATAATGACAACATCCAAAACAGTAACAAGACAATGTGCTGCTATAAATCATCCACACACCCTCAGATATGGTGTTAGGTTTCTTGGAAAGGCACAGTTTTCTTCAAAATGAAGTCATAACAAAATTAATATAAAATTTGAAGCTCTTTTACTGCTTTTTAAGAAATGTCACATGCCAGATCTGCTCTCTCACATTGGTGTCTTACCAGTCAATGGGGAACTCCGTCCTTCACCGTTCTGTGAAGCCAAGCCGCCGGCGGGAGGGAGGGAGGTCACACTTCTCCAGCGTCCCGGGAACAATGGGCTGTTTTTTCCTGGATCACTGTTGCATCCTCACCACTGCCCTCCCATTGGTCGGCAGAGCCACACTATTCATCGAGACAGGAAGCTGTGACAAACAGGACCAACATTTTCGACCAATCAGGGGCTGGTGTACCAAGGTGACTCATTGTCAAAGTCACTTTCTTTGACTAACTTAGTACTCCGATCTTGGGCAGACAAACATAATTTCATGCACACACACACACACACACACACACACACACACACATAAAACACTGTCTTAACAATGAACTGAAGACTGTTTAAGTGTCATGAGTCAGTCACCCAAGTGGAAACTTACTTGGTCTACATGACCTCTGATGACAGATGACAGATGACCGGCATTTAATTTCTCTTGTAAACTTCAAAATCTCAAGAGAAACACAGTGCTGTAAAATTGTGTCAGCATTAACCTCATCACTGTGTGGTTTTGATGTCAAACAAAGAAGGTTATTTCAGCTTTTCAATCATGGAGGACCACCAAACCATAAAAGTTTTCCATGCAGCAAAGTGCAAACACATAGAGGAGTCTTGGGCTGAGATGTGTTGTAAAGATTTCAACAAAAAGACTTTGAGTCACCCACAACCTTGGATAAAGATATGTCTGCATGCGTGCCCATTCATTTTGAAAACAGGAACTCCAATTAAACAGAGCTAGACAACTACACAGAGCATGATCACAACCAACGACATAAAGGCTTGTAAATGCACAACGTTAAAGACGAATATGGATACAGATGGAGCCTTGTGTCCCTACTCCGCATTCATTCCATCCATATTTCTACACGTTTTCAGAAAGCTTACAGATATGCACCAAATGGAGCAGTATCACTGGAAATCGTTTGGGCAGTGCGGCTGTCACTGTCCGATCCGTACTTCTAATAAGACACGAAAAAGGAAACTATACAAATGGTGGAACTTTTTGAAGAAAGAATATGCAAGTTGACAAGAAGCTTTAAACATCTACGTATATGACCTTACGTCGCAGGGACATTGAGATTAACAAATGCTTCACAACAACAAGAAAAGGAGATTGGACGGGAATTGAATGTCAGTTGGTTGGTAGCAAAGCAGAAGTGGAAGTCTGCGGTGTGAATCTGAGCTGCACCCTTGTGGATGTACTGCTTAACATCCATGCTGCCCATCCGTAAAGGACGCATTGGAAGTGACGATATTGTTTAAACAGACACATTCAACCAACACGTGTTTGCAGTTTTCCTTCATCCTGATACCATGCTAAAAACTCTTCACCCAGCTCTTGACTGAGCTACCTCTGATGGACACGCACCACAGTATGGATGCTCTGCATGCTTCTGACTCACACAGCCCGTATAGTGCTGACTCAGGCTAATCGCATCATGTCACCCCTAGTTACAGTGCACCCCCGTCTCTATCAATCCCTTCTGCCCCTCTTTTCATCCCTCTTAAGCTCTGTCTTTCTTTCTGTTAACCTCTCTCATCCACTCTTCCAGCTGGGATGCCAGTTGTGATACTGTGGTGAGCATCATCTTCATTCTTTAACAGAGGGTTTGATATTTATGTGCTCACAGATCACTGGCATCAACAAAATCAGTGAACGCAGACGCACACAAAGAAACACAGAGGAATGCACAAGTCACATTAAAAAAAAAAAAAGGCATACAGTAAAGTAAAAAGTGTTGAAACTACACTCACCCAGTCCAAGCATCGGGACACAAAGTAACAAGTAAGTCTGTTTTCTTATCTGTATGCTGAGTGCGTCTGCCTAGGTCTCTGCCTTTGCTTTCTCTCTACTTTTTCCTGGCGAGCTTCTGAGCTGTGAGCATTTGCATCAGTGTGCGCGTGTCTGCCTCTATCACGTCATGCCGCTCTGCTGCTGCTGCAGTACGCACGCAGCCGTGTCCCCGCCCCTATCTCTAGTCCTCAGCCATCAACCTGTTGGCTGTGCTCCCTCCCTGTCTGAGATGAAATATAAGCCTCGAGAAGCAGGGACGAGCCATTAGCTGGATGAGTGCGGCTTGTGTGTGAGTGTATATGTGTGTGTCTGTGGTATATTCACAAATGGCCTGGTCTGTATAGTGTGATTAATACATGGTAATTAAGCAGATGGATGTTGAATTGTGAAAGTTCCTAACCAATCATCATCCGTCTTTCAGGATCCCTGTCTTTTTTAATCCTAAAACAGGGAAACAGCATACATGATGAATCTACTCAATATAAATAAAAATGTGCATACAAACACAATTGCACATACACATTGGACATGTCGATCTGTCGCAGTGCCCGTGCCTGCATGCACAAATATCCTGAAGGACGGGCAGCCAATCCATCACTCATCTAATTTGTCCCACATCTCTAAATTAAGTGGAAGACACCAGAGTGAGAAAAAAAAAATAAGAGGATGAGAGAAGCCGTAATGTGAAAATCAACCTGCGCTGAATAAACCATCTATTTTCTTTCCCAGTTGACAAACAGAGATTAAAAACATGCATCACAAATCTGACCTTGAACACAGTTTCTGCAGTCTCTTCGTTCATTCTCAAAAACTACAGACTGTAATAAAATCTCATCGTGTGTAGCCAGATCACGTGAAAAAGGGATCCACCAGCACCGCCATTTCATTCAGTAATAAATGTAAGAGCTCCAAAGATGTTTCATATTTGCTATTTTGACTGCAAGATGACTAGAGAAAAGCAGACTCTTAGGCTTTTTGCTCTTCTCTATTGATTCTCTCATCTCATATTTCTGCTGCGCTAGCTCGCAGTCTGACTCACTGCCACAAGGGACAGCCCTGAATATTCCAACAAGATTGTCATTCACAACAGGATGAGATCCAAAAAATGGGCCTGTAATGTTCACTTTTCACAGTAAACAAACAAAAGCTCTGATGATGATAAAGAGTTCTCTCTAAAAATGTCACTTTTTCTTCCTCTTCCTCACAGTCTTGATCTTACTATGAAGTACAGCTTGAGAGCTCTCTGCGGAATCAGTTATTGATCAAAATAGTAGCATGGAAATATAGAACTATACACAACCAATCAACCAGCCATGACAAATTGATAAATACTATTAGGACACTGTAAACATGAACCCCTCTCCTCCCACTTTTACCCCCCACTCACATCCACATGTAGTGCAGCATTCACAATCACACGATAGTTCATAAATACTCACATCAATGCCAAGGCCGCTCTTCTGTCTCTGCTCAGCTTCCAATGAAGGGATTTGAACCTATGGAACTCGATGCACAGCGACACTCAGAAAGACAGCCACAAAAAAAAAAAACCACATGATCTGTTGCTTTGTCTCATGAAACGGGAAGCGATTTGTAACAGAGGGATTATGGGAAGGAGCATGCAAGCCTCTGTGTGTGTGTGTGTGTGTGTGTGTTTTGGAGGCAGGCGGAGGGGTTAATGTCATAGCTAATCTTCTGATGTCCCCCAAGCCATGCTCTCCCCCCTATGAGACAGACGCTGTGTTGACAATAGGACACTTGTGTCACTGTCACCCTGAGGGGCATCTGGAGGGATGGATGGGGGTTGAAATGTTGGCTGTCACCAACATGGGGCCTTCAATGTGTAGTTTCCCTGGGCTACGTAAAAATAAAGTGATTTAAAAAAGCAAAATCATGAGACACAAGGATGAAAACATGTTTACGTAGCTTGGGAGAAGTTGCCTGTTCAGTGTGAAAGTCTGTCTCCGATTACCACACTGCTCAATCCAAAGTGCTCCTGAGTTTGTCTCTATGCATGACTCCACCTCATGTGACTGCATTGCTAACACTAGGTGGTGTAAAACTGAAATGATTTGACACGTTACATATCACAGGGACAGAGGTTTTACTGGTACTAAAGGGGATCAGTTAATGTTGATCTCTAGTGTCCAATAATTGAAAAGGTTTAGGGACAGTATTCAGTAGGGCAACAGCACAGGGCAAGTCAAAACATCATAAACAAATCACTTTTTTTGGCCACTAACAACGCTCTAAATGCTCTTGCAAGTGTATGTTAACATGAAGAAGATACCTACAGTGAAACACTTGTGGGGTTTTCACTCAAAACCTATAAAAATGCTGCATTAAACAAATGTTCGTACAGTCTGTGTTTTTCCTACCTTTCTCTATAAGTCTCCAGTTCAGCTCATGTGTCTGCAGTAGACAAATAAGGGAAGTACATGCAGGATTCTACCAAAGAAGGTGGATCTTACTGCTCGCAATAACATAAGTAAAACAAGGAACAAACGAACACCATTACTATTCCAAGACTAAAATAATGATCATTTTATCCCAATTACGTTCAATTTGATTGGGCTGAATCACAGCACCAAAGCATACTTATTATTTCTGTTGAGTTCTGGTCTTTATCAAAAAGTATATTCATTACACAGAAAAGTGTTTTTAAAAGAACCAGCTGTCTTGCCAGTTTCAGGGGGATAAATAGAGCACTGAAGGCAGCAATGTAAATATCACCGGACATGAGCTAAATATTGACATATGTCTTGTTGGATAGATTGACGGACATAAAATTGGCACATACAGTACATCCATGATCCAGGACAATATACCCCAGTGACAGTGTTGACCCCCTGAAATGTCTCAACAATTATGGTATGGCTTGACATGACATCATGTCCCTTTCAGGGAGAATTGAAATGACTCTGGTGGACCCCTCATCTTTAGATCATCAGGTAAAAACCTAAAAAGTCTGATGGTTTGGTGATAAGAAAATATTGCAAAACCAAAGACACATCATACAAAGTGTTTTATAGCTTCATAGAGCCACTATCTTGGCTGTAGAGTCTGATCTAAAACATGCAATAGATTACTAAATTCATCTGTACATCCCTGTTGCAACACTGCAACTATACACATTATTACTATCTGTCTATTCTCAATACATAAATGGAGAAGCAATGATAAATTAGTAGTTTGTCCTAAAACAAAAAGCGAAATGATGACTAATGATATGGGGAAATTACCTCCCTGGATTAAGTCTGAGGTTACTAATTGCAGTGATAATATTGATTAAGATCCAAGGTTCAGATCACACACTGACGTGGTGACCAAAACCAAAGATAGCATGTGAATGTAAACAGTACATCAAATAGATGCAGAGAAATTGATACATCCCAAAACTTTCCCTTTAAGAGAGCTGCAGTCGTTGGCTGCCACATTATTTAATTTTTTTTATTTCAACCCCACCCCCCAAAAAAAGATTTCGGTTTGGTTATAGGTCACATTAAAGGTGGAAAAAGTTCTGAAATGATTTATCTTGGTCTCATTTTTTTACATCACAGAAACCTGGCATTTTAACAGGGCTGTGTAGGCCTTTTATATCCACCGTATATCTATTTTAACTTAAAGTTTTTTAAATATTGTTACTCACTTGTTTTAATTTCCATTTGTCTATTTGTATCCCTATTTCAGCTTGATTGTTACTATTCTTTAGGTTTTTATTCTTCTTAATTATTTATAACATTCAATCCTCGTTTTTAGCTCCATTATGCTTATCTTAATCATTATCATTTTACACAGACGTCAATGTGTGAAAAAGTGACCAGCTGTATGTAAATAGTGTCCTGGATATGGTTTGTGACTCAGGCAGGTTCAAATTTTGATAATTAAATAATGGAAGCCAGAACCGTACTATGATTAACTTTGTAATACTGATTTCAACCAAATGTACCAGTCCTTGATGTGACCTGTAGTAATAGATACTGTACTATACTATACTTACTATACTGTCTATAGGTACTGTAAGAAGGTGACTGTGCCTTTTAAAAAATACCCACTAGAAAAAAGAAATTGCTGCCTCTGGCTAACAGAGACCCTTCCTACTTTAACCTTACCTGTACAGACAAGTTAAACCAGCTTATTGGGAGATGAAATTCCCACCCACACCCAAGTGTACTGACAGCAAACATCAGACACAAAGAGGAGGCTGCTATCGATCTTCACAGGTAAGCACCTCTGCAACCTCTTCCTGACCACCGCTTGTTCTTTCTTTTTCTCTCCAGGTCCTGCATCAATCTTCCGCTCTCTCTCCAAACACAACAGCAACATGTTAAGCTACACGCACAGCATAAATTCCCTTTTATTATGATGAATTGTACTCTGTTTGAATGATTGAGTTGGGTCAAAATGATTGCTTAACAAGAAATTTAATGAAGATCACCCCTATCTTCAGTGCCTGTTCATTGTTTTCCACCACCGAATTCATCTGGCAGTAAGTGTGGATATGGCTATGATTGAGACACACACATTTTTTTAAAAAAAACAAACTTTAAATTGTATTTGATCTTCCTTTTTTCAGTACATTTTTTCAGATAAGTTATTTACATTTTACTGTTCCTGCTCCTACTCCTTGCAGGTTTCACCTCCAATATTTAATCCATCACCTATATCATCTGTCTTAATACTCAGTTTTCCTAAAAAAAAAAAGACCTTCACAAATCTAAATAAGCGATTAATCTACAAATTCACCACAAGGTTTAGATAAATGCTCGTGTTATCATTAACAAATTAACAAAAGTTAAAAACTTAAAGTCAGCATACTGTAGGTTGAAATTTTGTAGCTAATGGTCAAACCCTGTTATCTTTTCCTTTTCTTCTTGCCTGAGGGTGCTTTGCAGCATACCTGTAAAACAGCAGCTTTGCAATCTGACATTTTCTGGTGAAGGCTTGTTCCAGCACAGGAATGTTATTTACAAACATTTACAAACGTACATTATGAGTGTGTTTCTCGCAGATTGTTGGAACGGACTGCCCATTATGATCAGGTCACGTCCTTCACAAATTGGAGAAACAGACGAAATTTCAAGTACAGGTGCTACATGTTTCTTTGAATTAACCTTTTTGCTCATGGAAGCTTCAATTGTTCATATTTTATATTTTTATTTATTTTATATGAGTTGGTCTTCTGGTGCTATCTTAGAATGGAGAACAGTATCAGATCCAAAACAAGCAAGCTGGCTTTATTCACAAGACCTTCTCCACAGAAACAAGGACTCAAAAAGTCTGTTTCTCAGTGTGGACATCAGGCAGGACAAGGAGGAGCAAGACCGAGCGATCATCACATTCTATGAGAGAGATGACGTCCAGTGGACATCGCCGCTTAAATGTACACTTAAAGGTAGTCACTGGTAAACTGGAATTTTAACAAGTAGCAAAACCACCATGTTTAATGGATTTTTGTGAATTGTGTCTTTCTTCACAGGCGATGTTGCAACAGGAAGGGGGGTTGACCGCCACATAATGTCAACTGTGATTTTGAGGCTTATGAATGGATTCCATTTAAACTTAGGTTTAACAATCACACACACACACACACAAACAAACAAATGTATGGGGAGATAACATCAACTTATCTTTATCTATAACAGCGTTTTCTATTTTGGATACTGTGTTAGTTTTTAAAATCACTGGCGCTTAAGAAAGTGTGATATTCACTAATAGTTGCAGCCCTAATTCCCTATGATTACTTACATACGCTGTGTGAATGTAAGCGTACGTGTCAGACGTTTGTCACACAGGGTTGTGACTGGTGCCATGGTTGAAGTTTACAAGCTATTTAAGGCCTTTCTGTTAAATGTTTAATTCAATTTAACAATTTAATATAATCTGGAAAACAGAAACAAAACCTGAATTGAAAATTTTTCATCAAAGAGGGAAAATACAGTAACTGTGTGTTTTCTTCTTTTCATCTTAAGGTGGTTAATCTATGAACAAAAATGTATAAAAATCAACTTTGCACTAGATGGCAGGTAAAGTCAAATTTGGGTCTAATCCAACACTACAATTTCTGGGATATTAAAGTATAAAAATTTACCATTGTATATAAATCAAATCATTTTAATAATTCTGATGATCTTTTTTCCTGAACCCTGTGCTCCATGTCTTCTCTTCTCACGACTGTCGCAGGTTGTGTTGCCAACATCAAAATTTTCGAAGGTGAGCCAGACCACCTCATCCCCTCAGTCTCTGCGGAGCTGCTTGAAAATAACATGTTCACCATCGCCGGCCGGATGATCGGCCATTCCTTCTTGCACAGCGGCCCAAGTTTCACAGGACTTAGCCCAGCCATTATTCATGTTCTCTTTGGAGGTTCGCTGGAGACTACTCCTATAACAATACAAGACTGCCCTGACCTTGACATCCGTGAGACTTTAAAAATGGTGAATAAGAAATATATTGAGGCCTTTTTTTTTTCAACAAGGCTCCATCCAAGTATTCATGCAAAGCTCTGCATAGTAACACTGCAACCACAAAATGTCATTTATTGCATTTATGCATGGTGCACCAGTAAATAATTTGCTTTCATTATGTTTCATTGCAGCTTGATGGAGACACTGAATTAAAAGAATATGACTCAATCCATCAGCTCTGCCTGTCGTGGAACCTGCCAGCACCAAACGTCATCAACAGGAAGTCTCTGGCAAAAAAGCTTCTCTTTTATGCTGTAATGTCAGAGTGTTTCTGTTTACTCAACTTTAACTTCTCAAATTATTTTCAGATTTCATGCTAGTGCTGAACACACTTAATTTCTCACCATTAAATTACATAATTTCACTAAACCTTAAAAGCTTGTTGTACCTCCTTATTTTGCTGAATGTCTTAGTGAATGGCCACTATTCAACATTCTATTGCAACACTGGTTAGTTTTCAGTTTGTATCAGCCGATCATCTTTAAAACACCCAGACACCATTCTGTTATGTTTCACACTGTAAACATTCATTTATATCTAACTGAAAGCAACAGAGAGAAAAACTACAAATGACGTTATGCCGAGTTCATTATGTTTGTGTCGGTTCCAGTCATCCAGGTTGAGATACTAAGTGCTTTAGTTGAAGGCATCTGGAATCCAAAAAGAAGTCCAAATGTCTTCAACTAAAGCATTTACATTGTGTTCATTATTCTGGGTTTTTTCAATTACAGGTTGTTGAGCGTACGAGTCAACAAATCAATAATTTCCAAAAAGGTCTAAAAGAGACAGGGGTTTGGCCACTGCTCATGCACAGAAGAGATGTAATCCCACTCCTTTTTCCAAGGGAATCAGAAGCACTAGTCACACCTCAGGTACAACACAGCAACGAAACATTTGACAAAAATCCAAATATCTGGTGCTTATTTAGATAAAGTTTCAAAATGTTGTTTTCCTGAAACACACATACAAAAAAAAAATGTCATAGAGTACAAAAGCATAGTGTTATCTTCAAGTTGTCGAGGAAACAGTATAATTGGTTTATTCTTCTCCTTTACAGCAACTTTGAATCAAAGTTCATTGTTATTGAATTATTGTCACATATATTATAGTGTCTAATGAGAGTTACTACATGCTATTGTATATATATATACTGTGTATAAGAAATAACAGAATGTTTTCAAAAATTTCAGATGATCTTGGACTGCATCATATGGCCATCATCTATAACGATCATTTTTGAGAAGCTCGAAGATGCAGAATACGACGAGTCTGGAGTCACAGATGTATCTCGAGTGTGTAGCTATTTGAAATTGTTTATTGAAAATGGTACGTATGAGTACTGGTGCTGTGATGGTTTTAAAACCCTTTTTTTTCCCCGCATTGTCTGATTAGCTTCTTTTTTTTTTAAACACAGCTCCTCCAGCTGAGTTAAAGAGCTTGATCAAATTCTGGGTGGGATGGGAGGTGCCAGCCACAGAGATGAAGGTGGAAATAGTGGAGGCCACATTCCCGACAGCTTTAACATGTTTGGAGAAGCTGAGGCTGCCAAGGCATTACACAACATACAAATCATTTCATCAAGAGCTGTGTGCATGCATATCAACCAATTACAGCGGATTTGGCTGTCCCTGAAGTCTAACTATGTTTACCTTAAATGTATCTACTGTATTCTGTGAATCCTATAATATGTATAATAAAACCATCTTTCACTATCTGTCCTTTTGGATATTATTGTTTCTATAACACGTCTGCATTTAATTGCCCTTCACTCTTGATTGATTTCTCTTCTTCCCAAGTAAATCAATTACAAATACAAAATGGAACATTTTCTAATAAAATGGAGAACTTTGGTGGTCCAAGAGTGGAAGTGAAACAAGGGTTAAACAAACAAGAAATCATATTATGAAGAAGTTGTGATGGAAAGTAAACTCCCTGTTTTAGATCAGTACCACTGTACTACTCTAACTGCATATACTGTAAACATAAACATGTTGTACCTTATTTATTTAAATGGTTGATTTTACGGAATCCACATATACCTTTATATGTATAATTCTGTATACAATTATAAACATATACCTCTGAGTTGTGGTAACATAACAGGAGACAGTCAAAGGTATCTGTATTATGCCCATAGGGAATTGGTTTGCAGCTTATATTATAAACATACACAAATAGACAATCCACAAACATTAACTATATAAACACAGTACATAAATAAATAAATAAATACAAAGGAGACCTTTTGGTCTTCACCAGAAGCACTTCATACTGTCAGCCTGAGGGTAGAAGATCAAACTTTGTCTACAGATTTGATCCTGGCACTGCAAGAGAGAAGTTGCCTTTTTGACCATCTCTTTGTTACTTGTCACATCAACTAGGCTACCATGTCTGTTTTTGTTGGCTAGAGTCCAATATCCACCAGTAATTCAAAACATTAAAACTGATTGAAATAAAATTTTTGTAGAAGAGGGTCATCATCGCAGAACATAGAAAAAAAGCAGTTAGTAGTTAGTTTCCTTAACATTCAACGAAAGAAAAGACTCATCGCTCAAGATGGCGTGTCTAGACATGCACTTGAGGATAATCTGCCCACTGCCCCACTGCCATTGTAAGCTGGTCTGTTAAACAGCTGGACGGAGCAGGAGGACAATGTAAGGAGAAAGATCTTCCTGCAACACCCCTACTGAAAGCTCCATGCGATAAGCACATACAAGTTTTAAACCAGTCACTGATTACTATTAGTTTCACATTTTTCCTGAAACTTAAAATTATCTTCGTTCGTTATTTGTGTGTAGCAGCTAACGAATGCTCATAGCTTGACTATCATTTCATGCATTCATCTCACTCGAAGTGAGATCTTAGAGTGAAGCTTAAAACTTCCTTAGTGTGTGTGAGAGCTTTTAATGATATCCTGGTCGGCAAACGTGATCAGTGTGATGCTGATGATATTGCTCCAGGTATTTTTTTTTTTTTTTCTTTTAAATGATCTGAATATCCCTTAAAGAAGGATGACAAACTGGCTGATGTGTTACAAAAGTACAGTTCTCCTTGTCTCAAAAGACTGCTGGAAATTCACTGGACAAGCCATTATGATGACAAATCACATTGTTGAGATGAAGATAATCCTCTCACTATCCTGTCAGATTTCCGAGAGGACGATGAGGTCACATTGATTGATTTGTGCACTGAATCATCAGGCTCGATCATTCAAATTGAGACGCATCATGTCTTTAAGAAAATGTTCTTGTGTGGGTGCTTGGTTTCTTGAAACCAGCAAATGTTAATTTAAAGCCTAGGTTTGTGGATATGTGCACTCCATGTGAGGTTGTCAATGCATCACTGGAGTCCTTAAAAGAGATCCGTAAGGATAACTCCTGGGAAAAATATTCAAAAGAAGATCAAACAGATTATGGGTATTAACTTACCTTTGGAACCAGCAATTTACATTTTGGGTATAATGCCTGACAGTATGACAGATAAGAACTCTAAATATTTACTGAGAATCCTGCTACTGATAGCAAAAAAGACAATAACAGCTTCCTGGTTGAAGCCACAGCCTCCAAACATAACGCAATGGAGAGACAGGGTAAAAAATGTGCTCATCATGGAAAGAATCACAGCAAGACTACAGTTGAAATCAGACTTGTTTGATAGAAGATGGTCATTACTAGTACAGGCAATGCCGGGATTCCAGTAACCTCCAACCTCCAACTTTTTTTTTTTTTTTTTTCTTTTCCTTTCTACTTTTAATACAGGAGTGAATGTCCCTCCTTGTTTGTATTGTTGTTAACCTCACCTGTAAGGGACTCGTATTCTGTATTATTATTTTTCTTACTTGAAGGATACAGATACTTTGTATTGTATTTTTTTGCATTTGAAAAGTACTCATTATCACTGAGTGTTGCCCAGGACTAATGGATCAAAGATGAGGACTGACTAGCGGAGGCACGATGTATAATTGAGTAGTGATGGATATTTACAGAGATACAGTCAACAAGAAAGGGAGGGAGGAAGGAAGAAAAAAAGAAAAGAATTAATTTCTATATAATATACATCTCCTCTATGTGTGTTTGTTGAGTTTGTATGTATGTATATTTGTCAAATAAAAAATAAGTTCAAAAAAAAAAAAAGGATAACTCCTGGACAGAGCTTTCTCAGGCAACTGCTGAGGATGATTCACATCTTCCAAAGAGAGGGAGAATAATGAGTAAACATCTCAATGAAAGTGTTGTGTTCTCAGCTGTGGGTCATTAAGATTGGGATGATCCCGCCATCACTTCCTGTCAGTCACTGAAAAGATCCCTGCTCAACATCCTTGACGGAGCCATCTCAGAAATGGAAAACAGATGTAATGAGAATGTAGGTCTCATGACAGCCATATCCAGTTTTGTGCCCAAATCTGGTGCATTTCTGGATTCCGCCCTGTTGACGCCTCTGCATGAGCTTGCTGGCACTGCAGCTGATGATACGAGTCCGACAAAATGAAATTCGTGTTGCAAAACCAATTTTGCACAAATGACAAAAAACGAAACAGACCTCTCCACTATGTGTAAACCCCTGTAGAATTATGAGGAAGCTTTAATTGGTTGATGATTGGTGTGTCTTCGGCATCATGCAAGAGTTCCTTCTGAACACTCTCGCAAGTTTGAACCTTTGTCATACCATGATAGAGGAATGCAAGAGGAAATAAGTGATATTGGCCCATGGGAAATCCATAACAAATACCTTAGACATGGATGAATTTGTGAGGATTTTTGCCACAGGAAGAAGGAGATTTATGTTGCGGATGGATAGATGGACAGACAGAGTGAAAGCTAAGTAGAAAGAGAGAAAAAGAAATAAAATAAAGGGATATCTGACTGATACTGTTCATATAGAATTTCAGATTGCAGTTGCACCAGACGAAGAAAAAAAAAAAACACTGAGGGGGCACTAGTGCTACCCTTTAATTTCCTTAAGTCTTGCAATCTTGCATAAAAGCCATTTGGGTCAGCCAGCTGCTAGTCAGAGCTCAAGCCAGAAAGGCCAACCCTCTTATTGCCTTATAGAACAGTCAGTTTCACGCTGCACCAGGCTTCACTATTACTTCCAAACTCAGTTTCATTTTTATCTTTGTACCTTAGTTTAGCTTTTTGTTTTAACTTCAGTCCTGATTTCTATTAATTGTTTCTTTAAAATCGGTAGTGCTGCCACCATTAAAAGCATTTCTCCTTTTGAGAAACCGACCTTTGAGAGCTGCTGAGATCCATGGTTTGTTATTTGTCAGTTTACGTCTGCTGCAGAAGTTTTTAATCTATTGTGGGGGCTGTTGAAAGATTTCAAAGGAAGCTCAGAAAGATGATAACATACTCTATGGGGCGTTCACACAACAAAGCTACAAGGACAAGATATTAATATTATTACAACCATGATAGAAAGCAAGACGAGAACCTTGCCCTCCATACTTTTCAGGTTTAATTTTGAAGCTTTTTATTGATTCATGTTTAATGCTTTTTTTACATTATAAAAACATAGATAAGTTCATCTCAGGAACCTTTGCTTGACT